>UELU01138561.1:75771-114469 GCA_900490025.1 Megastigmus dorsalis | reverse complement strand
CGTACAACCCCAACGAATTAAATTAATATTCAATAAATTTATGTTAAATCTTGAATTTTTTGCAATGTTTGCATGCTCGTACAACCCCAACACCATAGAAGAATGTCGAGATCAAAAGGATGAATGCGAGATATTCCATGTGTCGTACGAAAGCTGAAAATGCATACAACCAATGATGATTCATTTTTCAAAAATTTAAAACATTCGAATTTGACGGCAGACGGCAGATAGAGCATCGGAAGATCCCAAGCGTCACGCGCATACGCATAACTTCAGTTAGCTTATAGTTGCAACTTTCACCGCTACGAGGCTACGTGACTTTTCGATATTCTCTCGCAAGTGACGGAATTTGCAGTAGATTGATATATAAGGAACCACAAGCCATCAACGGACGTATTTGCTTCGGCAATACATATACTAAAATTGGAACGATACAGAGAAGATTAGCATGGCCCCTGCGCAAGGATGACACGCAAAATCGTGAAGCGTTCCACATTTTTTGCAAAATATCCCTCTCAAATTAACTTTTTGTTACAATATTCAATAATTATTGTTAATAAATACATTGATTAATAATCATTAATGGCCAATTCATTTATGCAAAAGATATTACTTTTGAGTATTGCATTAATGAAAATTCAATTAAATAATGAATCAATTAATCAACTAAATTTATATTAAATAAATTTATGTTAAATCTTGAATTTTTTGTGATGTCTGCAGGCTTGTACAACCCCAACACCATAGAAGAATGACGAGATCAAAAGGATGAATGCGAGATATCCGAAGTGTCGTACGAAAGCGGAAAATGCATACAGCCAATGATGATTCATTTTTCAAAAATTTAAAACATTCGAATTTGACGGCAGACGGCAGGTAGAGTATCGGTAGAACCCAAGCGTCAGGCACATACGCATAACTTCAGTTAGCTTATAGTTGCAACTTTCACTGCTACGAGGCTACGAGGCTTTTTGATATTCTCTCGCAAGTGACTGAATTTGCAGTCGATTGATAGATAAGGAGCCACAAGCCATCAACGGATGTATTTGCTTCGGCAATACATAGACTAAAATTGGAACGATACAGAGAAGATTAGCATGGCCTCTATGCATATATTTAACGGACGCTTATAGTTTCATAGTTTTTTTGTTCAATTTTTAATATTTTAACATTTTTCGAGTTGAACCCAATTCTTTGTAGCCCCTAAGATCTATCTTCGATGGCAGTACGGATAATGTTGGCTACCGCTGACCTACCTACCCATCTGCAAATTTACAAATGTATATAAAAAAAAATACCAATCGACGCATTTTTATTAGCACATTATTCTGGTATTAATGAACCCTTCCCAATTTTTAAATAAAAAATAAAAAACAAATGGACATATTATTGGCATATTGAAACTTTAATATCTCCGTAAATACTGTTATTTGGAACTGCATCAAGCGCCAATAAACTGCACAAATGTCAAATATAATTGTGCAACATCTAGTTTTAACGGCACACTTTTATTTATTTAAAAAATTGGCCTTATGTCACTGTCTATGGTTGGCGGCCCTTGAACTGTGCCGATAAGAAAGTTTTTGAAATTCGCGCCAATATGCATCGCCAGTGCACATGGCTAATGCATATTCAATTATCTAATAGTTTTACTATATCACTGTTGGAATATCACTGAATCTGGTACTCGTCCACCATAAGGTTTGTTAATATATATAATATTTCCTGCTGGTGAAACACCAGTCATTATTTTACATGTTTGCGAGCCCTTATAATGTGAATATGTTATGACTGTGCAAAAAAGATTCCAAGGTCTTTTTATGAATACTTCTGTGCAATCTAAAACTACTCTCACATTATGAAAATCTTTAAATCACTCCGGCAGGTTTTTCGATATTTCTTTTTTTGATTGCCAAGATATTGCTGCTTTCAGACACTTGCTTAACATTTTTACTGTTTCGTAAAATACTTGCTTACAATAACTTTCTGAATAATAATAATTAAACATAAGTGCTAAAAAACTATAAGAAATGTATGCTTTAATTTTACATATGTCATGATGATTCTTGATTTTGCACTCATCTTCATGGTATTGTTTTCAATTTTATCACCATACTCTGTTTTCATAATTTGCACAATAGTATCTAATATTTTTTTAAAGATTCAATACCCGTAGCAGTGCTTAATTTACTGTCACTGTCTGTAGGTTCAAGATACTTAATTTTACTACATCATCTGTATTAACTTGGATTCCTACATCTTTAAATCATGGATCTGGGGGTGAAGCCTTTACAAACATTTCAATTGAAGGTTCTGGCATAACAATATCCTGATTTACTGATGGAGTTGGAGATGTCGCTTCAATAATCATGTCATTTGCATGTTCTAATTTTTGATTGATGATATTTCTTTCATGTTCATCACAATTTGTAGCACTTTTTACTGGACTTGAATCCGAAAGTAGCTGATCTTTTTCAACTCCTTTTGCATTACTCCGATTGATTCTTCTCTCTAGCCTTGCTTTATTTTTTTCCAATTTCTTTTTACTTTTTTTAGGTATCTTACACGAAGGCACGGCAATATTCTTTAGTCGTCTCCTTTGTGACACAACGTCTAAAACATATGTAATAAGCATTATAATTAAATAATAACCTAAAAAAAAAACAACGTCAAATTTTCTTCTATAACTTACCTGGCAGTAAGCAATCAGAATTTTTGAAATGTAAGGAGCACACTCTCATTCTTGATGTAACTTTTTGTATTTTTAAAACAATTTTCCATGCTTTCAGTCTATCAATTTGCTCCGTTTTGCCAAACCAATTTTTTATTTGAACGACGCGTTCATTTGCTGTGGGAAAGCAATGAAACGACAGATTCTCATCTCCATTATTTTCCCGATTCGTACATCCAAGCACTGCACAAAAGTCTCTATACTCTTTGGAACGCACACTTAACTTTCTGTTCTCCATAATTATAATTATTTTTTATATAAACTTATTACACTGTCTTTCAATAAATTTTACATTAATGATGCGTGTAAAAATGGGGAATAACATGCTTCTGTTATCAGCCAGAAGTGGGCGCCAATACACATCTTACTTCCCTTAGTTCCCTATAGGCTGGGTGCATGGCAATTGGCAGGTGGCGCCGTACAAAACGGCTGCCCCTGTAAACACAGTTTGAAGGTTAGATATATTTACTTCAACTTTGTCACTGCATTTATCCATGCTTGGGCCTGTTGCTTTTTGTACCATATCAAAGGAAATTTGTAGAAACTTAAATTAGGACTGTTTTTAACGTTATTTTGGCATTTATAAACACAGCATTTTCTAACGCGCATGTCTATTCCAAAGTGCGAACGATATTGTTTATGAAAGTGCGTTGACGTCTGCTATCTGCGATTCGTATTGTAAACAATTTATGATCTACTAAAATAGTTAATATTATGTTTTTTATTACTAAATCAAAAAAATAAGGTCATACTATTATATCATGTACTCTTATATCACGTAAAAAATCTTTTCGAGCGCTTTCTATTAACATAGCTATACTTTGAATACGGTTAACACTATAATACGGAGGTACTGTGATATTCACTTCGTTCACTATCAGCGCTGTTATCGTTTCGTCCATCCCCACCATCGGGATGCACCCAGCCTGTACGTCTAAAATTCCTCTATATACCCTCTCTCTTTCAAAAAGAACCTACTTAGACGCATCAGTCATCACGCAGGCGTCAGCGTCACGAATCAAGACGCTCGCATGTGCTTGCGCCACTGTACTGCGCATAGCAAATAGTTATATGTATACTGTCGATGTTGACTATTTTTCCTCGTTCCTTATTTGTGCTTTAGTATATGCATAGACGCTTATGTGAACGGTCGTTAGGCAAGAATTCATTTCAGGCTGTCCGAACCCTTAGTGAACCAGTAGTCGTGTTTATGTAATTTGTATACATACTAATGGCATATGAATAATATAATATAGATTTTACTATTTCTTTTGATTACTACTATATTGAACATTTATCATAAATGTATGTATTCATAAATAAAGTAATAGTATAAAACTGTTACTTCAAATTGTAAAATAAGTTATAAAGTGATTTTGTGAATTTAGGTAACTTAATCTTCAGATTTTCAAGGAGAATCTTAAATCCCAATATGATCTAAATTGTTATGATTCTGATACTGTTTGTTTTTATAAAAACTTATTGTGCTCACATGAGTATAGAATGCAAAATTCAAGTCTAGAAGATAAATAATTCACTTATACACGAATAGTAGTATGACTTAAAGTTGACATTGTATCATGTCTGGTGCAGAATGTGGAAGTGATATGGACTGCTCAGATTCTGATTGTGGAGATGCTGGTTATGAAGATTATTATTGCACTCAGCCATGGGATGGAGAAACCGATAATGATATCGACTATAACCAACACCTTCGTGATCCAGAATATGCAGCTTACGAATGTTTAAGAGTTGAAGAAGTGGAGAGACTGCTAAACGAAAATGTAGAATTACTTAGTACTAACCTACATGTTAGTCCATCTTTGGCAAAGCTTTTTTTACATGCACATGAATGGGCTTTACAAGACATTCTTTTAAAATATGAAAATAATTCGTCTACTGTAATGGCTGATTCAAGAGCAAAACTTTCACAGTCAAGTGAACTTTCTTTTTCTATAAAATATCAAAGAGGAAATGTATGCTTAGTTTGTTTTACTACTTTTCCTACAGAAAGGTTTAGTAGTTTAAGTTGTGGACATTCATTTTGTAAGGATTGTTGGTGTGCACATTTTGAAACACAAATTCTTCAAGGAATATCTACTGGTATGTACTTATTTTAAAACTACTGTCTTAATTACATTCTTAGTTTATTTTAAAACTGCAGACTTAGTTATATGAAATGCTATTAAATCCTGTATGGAAATATAGTATTCCGAACAGGTTTTAAGTTTACATTCTGGGAAGTTAAAAAAATATTATTATATTATACACCTAGAGAGGAAAAGTAAGAATGGTCTCAGGTTGCATGTCACAAATATGGGATCTGAGGCATTTTTTTTACGTCCCATGGTGTGTATACTATTTTTTTGCCTAGCAAGGACAAAAATGCTAATGTCTCAAACCGGCCTCGGGAGAGACTGGGTACTTTCGAGCCGCTAGGCAGAAAATACTTTTATTGGCGCTTAAATATCTTTCTCATTCAGATTTAATTTAATTTTATACAAAATAATATTTAAAGGTAATATAAATAACTGTCTTGTACATCAAATAATACGTCATTATTTTTTGTGCAAATCCATGTAAAATACATGCATACATAAGATACAATTTTGATTGTATTGGTTGAGGTTATTTATATAGATAGTATATTTTTAAAAGATAAAACTATATCTTGAAATTTGTCATACAGACATAGAAAAGTTTTTAGAATAAAGAATTTCTTTGTATTCAATAAATTTCTTTATCTACTAAAAAGCATTTAATTAAGCTTTTCTAAAAGTAAAAAAACAGCTATTACACATTACTAAATTAAAATAACTAGTATTATTATAATTTTCTTTCTGGAAATATATTTGAAATTTTCCTGCAGAAGTTCAAAATACCTACAGCAAATTTTGCAGAATATTTTTATACAAAGCTATTTTTTATACCAGCATATGCATAAGTTTTATTTAAAAATATTTTACTCACAATTTAAAAGTGCAACTGAAAATAAAGATCTACTTTTACAAATTATTTATTATAATATTTAAAAATTTCATTCTCTATACATGAATATTTATTTCTATATTATTCTATTCTGTGTTGCAGGAATTAGCTGTATGGCCAACAATTGCAATATCGTAGCTCCAGAAGATTTTGTATTATCTCTTTTAGTTAAACCTGTTATGAGAGAGCGATATCAACAGTTTGTTTTTCGGGATTATGTTAAGTCACATCCTCAGCTTAGATTTTGTCCTGGGCCTAATTGTCAAATCGTAATAAGATCCAAGGAATTACGGGCTAAACGTGTAATATGTAATATGTGTAAAACAGAATTTTGTTTCCGTTGTGGTATGGATTATCATGCTCCTACAGACTGTAATACTATAAAAAAATGGTTGACTAAATGCGCCGATGATTCTGAGACAGCTAATTATATAAGTGCACATACTAAAGACGTAAGGAATATTTATATCTGTTATTACAATGAAATTAAAAAATTATATTTAATTTTTTCTTTATTTTAATAGTGTCCCAAGTGTCATATATGTATTGAAAAAAATGGAGGTTGTAATCATATGCAATGTTATAATTGCAAACATGATTTTTGCTGGATGTGTCTTGGAGATTGGAAAACACATGGTAGTGAATACTATGAATGTTCACGTTATAAAGAAAATCCAAATATTGCTCATGAAAGTGTTCATGCTCAGGCTCGAGAGGCTTTGAAAAAATATTTACATTATTATGAAAGGGTAAGAGTCTATTTAATTTATTATTTAATTTGTTATTGATAAACATTCATTGATAAAATAATATTATATTTATTTTTTATTGCTTATAAAATCATATACAGAAATTTTTTTTTACAAATTTAATATCTCCTTTACTTAATTCTATAAAATAGAATTTTTTTACTGTATATAAATAATATCTTGAATAAGAAATTAATATTTTTTATTTATAGTGGGAAAATCATAATAAATCATTGAAGTTGGAAGAACAAACACTAGAGGAAATTAAATTAAGAATCCACAAAAAAGTAATGAATGCTAGTGGAACATGGATTGATTGGCAACATCTCTTTGAAGCTGCTTCCTTATTAGCTCGTTGTCGTTATACACTACAGTATACTTATCCTTATGCGTATTATATGGAGGCAGGACCTCGAAAAGAACTGGTATGTAATTTTATAAATCTTTATGTACGAAATAAATTATTGCTTAAAAATTGGTTAAAATGTTGATGCTAAATATAACACTTGAGGTAACCAATAATTTTCTTTCATGTATGTGCAATCTCATTCTATTTATTTTATGCTGTTATAATTATGTTATAGTTTGAATATCAACAAGCACAATTAGAAGCAGAAATAGAAAACCTTTCTTGGAAAATTGAACGTGCAGAAACAACAGATCGTGGGGATCTGGAAAATCAAATGGATATTGCTGAAAAGAGAAGAATAACACTTCTTAAAGATTTTTTGGAAGTTTAAGCTTTAGGTTTTCACTGAAAAACAATTTTATTCTTGTAAAACTTATTTTATTTTTATTAAAGTTTACTCCATAAAGAATTAAAAAAAATCTTTCATGAAGCTTTGATTGAGATAAGAAAATCTATATCTAGAAATTTTTTTACATTCATTTTAAAGGAGATCTAGGACACAGAGTTATTCTAAAATAATATTCTTGCTTATTAGCGCTTCCACAAATTGAGCAAAAATTTTGCCTTCACTCATTTTTTGTGAACATTAAATTATTGGATATTAAAATTCTAGTAAATTTGTTAAGGTAAAAGTAGCGATAAAGGACCCATCCAATTACCTGGACACTCATTGTAATATTAATTTATGTAAAATGTAATTTGACATCGAATCAAACAATCTTTACGAAACCAATATTTCTTAAGAGGATGCAGTAGCTAAAAACATGCTTTTTGTTTCGCTTATATCTTGATGTATTAATAATAAAAATGAATATTTAGAGTTGATCGGCGTAGTGCTCGATATAATGTATCATCTTGTACAATATGAAAGTGATTTGATTTGTCGTTTTTGCAAATAATTAGAAGAGATAAGAGGTGTTTATGCTTGAAAAGTTAACCTTAAAATTATGTTCATACTTACTTATGCTTATAACTTTTTATATTGATAATTTTGAGTAATATTTGGACTTGAGCGGCGTAGTGCTCGATATAATAAAGCATTTTGTACAAGATGAGGTCTATATGAGTTATCGTTTTTCTATATAATTGGAAGAGAGAAATACTGAGGAGGGGGGACGCTACTGCATCCCCTTAATACTTATTCAGTTTTATATAATTAAAATTTTATAGCAATGAATAATAAATTAATATTATTAAACGAATTTTTTGTAATTTATGTATGTACGACGAAATTTAAATGTTTTTAAGCAATTAAAAAGCTAAGAATCACGATATCTTTAATTAGTACAATAATTACAATAATTACATGTACTCTGAATGGAAATAAGACAATTATTTAGCAAAAGGTTTTTTTCTACAAAAACAATATGTGGTCGGGTATTAGTAACCAAACAAACACGACTGTCCAGTATCTGGACACCAACAGTATACTTTATTATAATAATGGTTTTGAAATTAGTGCATAGAAATGGAGGTCATAAACTACTACGTTAGATAGACATGAGAACTGTCAGATAGTCATGAGAGCATGTCCATCAGAGATTGTCCATGTATTAGGACTTGTAAGTTTTGATTGAGAGCTGCTTTTTAGAGCTGTCCAGGTACTGCACCATGTACTATAATAAATATTTTTATTAGTTTCTATTGCTAAAATCTAATCTGTATCAATCGTTTTTCTAAGGGACAATTAAATTTCCTTCTTGTACAATACAAAAGTTTGTGTCGTTAAGTTCATTTTAGAATTTTACATCAAATTATTCACTACTAAAAGTCCCAGGATTGGTACTTTTACCTTACTTCTTACAGCTATACTGAATTAAAAAAAAAACAATTGATATATTTAAACATTTAGAAAGCTGGATGTCACGTTAGATCGTATCAGCTGAATGTGTTCTAGAAATTCCCGACGATCCATAAGAAATACATTTAATTAAGTATATTAGATATATTCTTTTTGGAAAATATTCCATTTGTAATCTACATAATTTATTATTTACTGTGAGGATTTTACTTTCATCCATAAACATATTTCTTTAAATTTTTAATGAAATCATCACCTGTGGCCATGTTTAATGAAAATAGTACATTTTCCATCATGGGAAAAAAGATTGAATTTCAAAGAAAACATTTTTTGATGCAGTAGGAGTATCTATATAATTTTTATTCTAAGCTCTGTTTTATCGCATTTACCGCAGTGCGTTAAAAAAAATGTTTGCATCAAAGGCTTCTCCTACTCTCATGCGCAGATATCATTAATCTGAGTTCATAGATTTCGTTACCTGTAATGCAATCATTATTTTTTACGCACTCTTGACTCTTACACACGTTATATGATAAAAGTATTGTACAGAGTACGTGCACTTAGAATATCTCAGAATTCTTCGCTCATTAAGTGCGCAAATTACTATTTCATGCAGGACGTAAAGTAGCATTTCCCGCACGCAAAGCGAGACTTGAAATTACATTTGTTTCCTACATCATTAAAAAATAATTTATTTATATCAATGCACTATAAAAGAATATTTTCTGGTACAGCGAATGAAACATAGCTAATCATACCAATTTTTTCCGGTGCATCAGATCAGACAGAAATACTTACCTATATCTAATCCAGACCAATTTTCGCAATTTGGCCAAAGTACTACTGCTATCTAGTGAAATTTTTCGTTAGGATTCCTCGGCTATTTTCATGTTCTAAATATGACATCGGAAAATGGCAATACATTTTTCGCTGTTTCAGAGAAGTATTTTCATGCGAACGATCTACTTATGTGGGTAATTTCAATTACCGAACTGTGTAAATTCTCACACTACCTATATATATCATCACGTTCTTGATTTAATGATTCGACATTTTAAAGAATTAACGCAAAAAAAACGATTTATCAGTTCCATTCACTATGATCGTGGCATAAGACAGATTGGTAGTAAAAAGTAAGATCCATTTTTGAGTTCGAGAGAGAAACAGAAAAAGTCGAACAAAATCTGCGAACATTAAATGCTAATGTCATTGATCGAACGTGTAATTTTCATGTGTAAATCTGCGATATCGCATAACTATCATCCTCATTGTATTACAAACATATAGAAATATAGTATCAATACTTTTAAACATTTTTTTATTATATTTTCGCTGCATATATAAAGCTTGCTTTATATTAATTAATTGCTTAATTAACTAGATGTAGTCATATTCTTTTATTATCGAGTATCGTATTTGAAATAATTATAGAACTGTTAATAAACTACAACTATCACAGCTTGTGCAAGTGTGAAATAAAATACAAGACATTTCTATTTCTAGCCCTTTTACTTTTCAACCCCCGAAAGAAGCTTTTTTACATTCCCTGAGAAAAATCTAAATTTGATAAAACATACTACCTAAATATATAAATTGGTGGAAACCCAACTATCATGCTTCTTTTACGAATTAAAAAAAACGCTCTGTAAATATGAGTAGAGGAACTTCAACCAAGTAATTTTTAAATACTTTTTATAAAAAAAATATATAATCACTCTTGTAAAAGTAAGTATAAAGAAGACTTCATGCTATTTATTGTTATATCTGTTTAATTATTGTTCAATTGTGAAATATAACAGAAAGAGATTACTCAATAATCATACAGTTATTATTCTGCACTGAACTGTGTATCGCTTACTTTCGAGCTAGCAACTAAGATTTATTTCAATACTATATATCGATTAAGCTTACATTATCAAAACTAATTAATCAGATATGTCAAATAAGAACCTTTTTAAGATCCGACAAACAAATGTCATAGGAACCTATTGCCTCCTGATAAAAGAGAGCGCTTTTTTACTTTTTAACACCTGTACTTAACGAACTTGATTCACCATCATGTAAACATATATCTATCTAACAAGGAGATTACCTGATGGAATGTGGGTCCGGAATTTTCTTGAAGCTTTCAAGAATTAATTTTTGCGCAAAAAATACCGAGACCCGTGTATATCGTCATTTTGTCAAAGCAGAGGCCTACTTTTGGTAATTCTCTCCAATCCATATTGATTTTATGCATTTGAGGTGTGTCTATCTACATATATATCGTCAGGTGCCAAGAATAAGGTGCTAACTCGGCGGAACGCGTGAAATGGTACCAACTCAGGAGAAGTACGGAAAAAGATGCTTACTCGGTGAAGTGCCGCGGAGTTTAAAAAATCTGTTTCTGATTTGTTTTTTGATCTAATATTTACATCGCTAAATAAATCAGACTTATTTAAACTCTGTAAGTAGTGGTTCTCGATTTAAACGCCGATAAGAAAATGGAGCTTGCGGATTGTGCTGGTAAAAGAAGATTGAATATAAAGAAAGATGGATAACTCAAACTCCAAAGCATTATTCGATGGAACGCAGATACGCGAGTCTCATTATTTAGCTAAAAAAAGTCATTTCTGAAAGTTTAAAAGAAAATCCAGGACCCAGATTCATACGTTTGTCTTGACGGTGATTCCAGGAAAAAACCTTCATCAATTCTAAAATTTGGCAAATTGGTTTATCGATAAAAATGACTAAAAAGAGACTTATTTAAGGATCACTGGTTATGAATTATACATTGACGAGATTTAGAAATTTAAAGAAGAAACCTCTCAGTTTTAAGTTTTATGCTTAGTACGTCCATGTAAATGAAAATCAGTGACGCGAGAGAAATAAATAGGAATAAAATTAATAAAGTATGTTCTCTCTCTATTCGGGGATCCTTGTCGGTTGTTGTCTGACACTCTGAGAAATTAATTTGGAGAGGAATTCCCGAGACGGCGAGCGAGTTCAAAATAATAAGTGGCAAAATTAAATTAAGTTAAGAATTTAACTTTTGTATTGGTAATCAATTCGTTTCTCGTTCGGATATTGGCTCGTTCTGCTCGATTATCACTAATAGGGCCGTAAATTTGTTGTTTCCCCTTTGCTTAATTAAAGTTGTTTGGAGGTGCAGGTATAAATAGTCTCGTGCGATTTTCTAAGGTCTGTGGATTCGACTGGAAAGATGCTGATGTTGATGATAAGGAAATTGCACCGCATATTTAATAGATTTATTAGCGTGCCGATAATATTATAATGTAGGTCAGCTAGATGCCCTATGTAATACTTAGTTTTACATATAGATTGATCCGCTATTTGAATCCACCATTTTAGAACCGTCCTTTTGAAATTAATTAATTTTGACAACGAATTTGTAATCCATGACTCTTAAAATCCCTACATAACCATTTTTAATTGAGAAACCTACAAAATTGTAGAATTTATAAAGGGGTTTTTCGTGGGGTCACTAGGTTACTCCACTTTGTAAAGCGGGAGTTAAGTTCGCGATTTCCATTTCCACGTCCGCCACTCCTTCTTGCAGGAGCATTATCACATCACAATGAACCACACTCCATATTATAGACTTATCGACTTTATTACTCACTACATTATTAATAATAGTAAAATATTTTATTGCGTACAAAAGAATCCTTAAAATAGATACAATAAAAAATGAGCCGTATAATACTTTTGTGAGAAGATCAAAGGATCGCTACAAAATCTCTACAAATCATAAATGGAATCTCATGAAAATGAAATTACGTATAATTATTCGGGAATAACTAATAGCGAATGTAATTCTTATTTTGACAGCTACTTTAGAGCTGCCTTTTTTTTAAATTAAAAACCTACAAACGATACGGGATTATACAATTTCAACAAAGAATCTAAGCCTCAAAAAAGTTATTTACTTAAAAAAAGAGAAATATGAAAGAGAGAACTAATTCGGTTTTTAAGCAGTATCGTTTATCCGCAAATATAATCTATGTAGCTTCAACATGATAAAAAAGAGGCCCTCAAACACTTAACAGGGATAATAAATCCACATTCTACTTTCATTCAGAATACTATAAGCACGCACACTAAAATTGCGTAAAAGGTGAAAAGAAAAAAAAACTATAATTCATATTATTTCGTTTATATATTCGGTATTCAAACAATTGGAATCAAATAAAAGCTTGTATGATCATTTACATAATATGTTATCGAATACTTACTTATTTAAGCTGTGTGAAAATAAGCAATCTAAAAGTCTTAAAGGAGGTTCATTTGCTAGAATCGGCGACAATAGCTTAGTAAGCGCTAATGCAGAGTCCGCCCGAGCTTGTCAATTGTTGCGTTACGAGAGAGGTAAAAGCTTTGAGAGGTCTGTAAACACTACTCCCTACTCGTTTTATCTTTCCCGCTCTCGTGAATTTGTTTGCAAGATTTTGACAAAACCAACGCTTTTTACGTAACGATTATTTGCCAACAGTGTAGTTAGGCCTCCCAAATTTTGAGTATAATATGTATGGCATTGTTTTACATAACGTGTATTAGTTTTTTAACAAAATTTGTGAAAAAGTATGTTAAGAAGTATCTAATAAAAATGCTGCTTTCACCGCTACTCGGTATAAGGTTTACGCGTCAAACCTTCTAACATTAAATATTTATAACTTATTTTCGGTCTGGCTGAGGTCTCCAAAAAATTAAAATCTCTTTAGATAATGTCACAAAGAATGTGTATCTAGAGTTTAAAAACATTAAAAAATTAAAATCTTTTTAGATAGTGTCACAAAGGATGTATATCTAAGATTAAAAAAAAAATGCGTTATAAAATCGAAAAACAAGTGAACCTCCTTACACATATAATGTATTGTTTGTATATTTTCTTGAAAATCTACAATTTTAAATACTGGCAACGTATCTAACCAAATTTTTTAATGATGGAGTATGTATACATGTATCATATCAAAAGAAAGGGAACGAACGGGGAGAGATAGAACAGAGAGGAGAGGAATCGAAGGCGGGAAAGAGAATGATATAAAGAAGGAGAAGAGATGAAGAAACAGATGAAGAGAAAAAAACACGATCTGATGTTTATGGCTTATGTCGTATCGATTTGGTGAGTGAAAATAAAAGTAATGTGAAGAATACTGATCAAACTCTTTGTTTTTTGGTAAGATAATTATCGCTTGATTGGCCATTAGATTCGTGATCTGAGACTTCTTCATGTCGTTCGTGGTTCGTAAAGCTTAGCAAAGGATGATCACCATCAACTTTGCCTGAATTATCTTCATTGCTCACAGTATATGTTGCAGCTCCACCTATAAATTTAAAAATGAAAGTTTATAAAATAGATATTATAATATTCAAATAATACGCGTGTAATTTATATCATTAATTTTTTTTTATCAAAGCAAATAGCATGTCTATAAACTGTTAGAAAAACAGTTTTTTTTCTATCTCGGAAATAGTTCGCCTAGGATTTTTATCTAAGCAAAGGGAGGATATAAAAAAACTATTCGACGGAAAAGCTGGAGATAAACTTGCAAGAGTGTGCAATTATCAACTACTACAATGATAGGGAGGTAGAAAGAGCTTTGTCTATTAGCATCAATAAAGAAATTAAACGCTTAACTCTCTTTGGCATGAAATTATACAATAAGGCCATTTGTATTGTACGAATATACTCAACGTAATGCATTGTTGCACAGCAGTAATAAGGACAGCTTTACGGGATAAGAGAACTAATTTGGTCTTTATCAATAACTCCACAATTTTTCAAATACATTTTATACATAACATAAATCAGAGACGTAACAACGGCGGTGCTTCGTGTACGAACACCAACTAAAACGTGGTATATAGCCCCATTCGTGTATCCGAACGAAAAGAAGCTGTATAGTTTAAAAATATCTAGCTATATTGGTAAAAATACCACGAAGTAAGTGTCCATCAGGTTCGAGTGGGTGTCCGGACATCTGAACACACACGACTGTTGCACCCTTGATAAAATAATAAATATATTCTTACGTAAAGTAGATACATTTACCAAAATATTAAGATCCATTAAGCCTACCTTAGGTGTTATATAGAGTTTGTATAGAAACTGACAGTATTCTTTATGGGGAAATAGATTAATTAAAAATTTTTTTAAATATACTAATAATTCTTGATCCTTTTAATCATTAAAAATTGTAAATAATTTGGTGTCGCCTAGTGAAAAAAAAAGATTAAGTACCGTTACGATATCGGTAGTTGATCAGTTAAGAAAATGGGTTTATAATTATAAAAAATAAATTATAAGTGTATCCTGAAGTTTTTAACGATATGTTCATTCTTATATATATTTTATTGTGATAGTAAAAAAAAGCATAATTGTAAAATATCTATTAATTAATGAATATAAAGTAAAGGATATTCAAGAATCACAATTTATATTAACAGTAAAGATTTATAATGTTGCCAGGTATTATATTGTAAATATAACGAGAAAATGATCAAAAGCCGGTACCTGATCAAATACCGGTACCGTGACGGAAACGATCTTGCTATTTCTTATTCCTCGTGGACAAAAATGATAATTTTTCTTAAGCTATTGAACTCCTTCCCTGTTACTAGAGTCTTTTTTGATATGTCATAAGTAGTACATTTTACTCGCGACTTAAAATATTCATTGTCTTTTTTTCGGATTTCAATTGCACTGGATACCTAAGTTTCATGAACGTTTGAAGGGCATTTCAATTCACCGATTGAGGGAATACCTAAAAACATCTCCTTCTTTTATGGTGTACGGCTTAACTTAATTTGTTTAGCTGGACAAACTCTATACCAACCGAGGGCTACTTACTCTTTCTGCATTTAACCTTTTTCTATGACATATTATATTGACGCATCAAATTATAAAAGAATTAAATAAAATAAATTAAATATAATTCAAAATAGGTTAAAAATATAATAAAGTGCAAAAATCTAAGACCTGGTATTTCACTTGGAAACCCATGTGGAATCCATATAGATTCTATATGATCATTTTCAATCGGGCTGGTATTTTTGTGTCGCCAGTACGAGAATAGCCGAGAATCGCCAATACTGGCACGTAATACTTCTGATCGATCAATCGTTTGAAAAAATCGATATTCATTGCTTTTGTAATTACGTATGTCCAAAACCATGGACATTGCATCAGTTCTATCAACTAGACCTTATAAGAATCGCTTTTATTTTTGAACAATTATTATGTAATGAAAAGAGAAAATTCACACCTGGTAAGCACAGTTGGAGCTGATCATTGCTGGGATTGGTACTGTCACCAGTGCCACTGTCTTTACTGTGCTGTGAACTTGTATCGAGGTAGAGATGAGTCTCAACTTCGGGCGAAGCAATAGCTGTTGTTGAGATTGCCACCATTGTCGCCGATGGCTGTGAACTATTCGACTGCATGGCGTTGAGGCGTCTCCGCGTCTGGTAGATTATCACAACCCAGATGATTGATGTTCCAACGGCACAGCAGACTACCGTTATTATTATTAGGCCTAGCATGTCGTCCTCGTTCACTATTGAGCTCGGAGCTGAATGATTAAATACACGTGTTATAAAAGGATTTTACAGAAACTTTATAAAACAAATGGGTCACAGTTGAATTTGTTCAAGATGTAATCGAATTTAGTTGTATTTATATCGATTGCAAAAATATGAAAGCATGCACGTAAACTGCTTATAAGCATTTTAAGACTATCCTTCAATTTACAAGCTCGTGCGAAATAATAATTAAATAATTACCTGCTTTTATAGTAAGCAGTGAGGTACCCTTAACGCTGCCGAGTGAGTTAAAAATTTCGCACTCGTAACTGCCTTCGTCACTGGGTTTGGTATTAACGATAATTAACAGTTGATTCTCAGCTGTAAAGAAGTGTCGCTCGGTCGGTTGCAACGGACTGCCATTCTTACGCCAGAGTAACTGTGGCCGCGGCGAACCACTGGCCATGCACTCCATTACAATGGTGCCGCCTGCTATTACCTCTTTATTTTCCATAGGTTTTACGAAGGACGGAGTTTCTGCAAATACAATTCAAATTGTTGTATTATAATATTATATTATATTAAGTGTAAATTATAAAATCGTACGATGAAACATTGAAATAATTTGTGGACAGAAAAAGTGTATATGAATATAACGTGTATGTGAATATAATAACCGTTACTGAGATTAAATTAATATTTTTGTATCGATCTTTAAATGGATATAACTATTAATTACAATGTCTTCATGAGTAGTATATTTCAGAAGGGCAACTTTTTAAATTGATAATAGCCTTTTAAAAATCATAAAAATTCATGTATTATATATAGATATGTATAAAGAAATTTTGTTTATGGGTGGTACATCTGAGTATTACACTAATAAACTGTCTATAAAGCCTGTGCAAAGTTTCAGATTGAAATACACTGTATAGAAATAAGTAGTGATTGCACCATTAATGGAACGGTTGATTAACACCAATGTATGAAAAGTTCACGTAATATTATTATTTAATTAATAAACTGATTCAATCATTTATAAAATTAATAAGAACATTTTTAAGCTTTTTAAATCGGGAGATATAACTTGAATGCACATTTTTAAAATAATTGTTCAATCTTTAGTGGCTGTTCCATCAATGGTGTGTAGTCCAATAAACTATCTATATACAATGACTACAAGTCTACATTCATTCTTACGTTATTATTCTCCGACTATTTCATTACAAATTACTTGTCTAGTATTGATCTACTAGACAATATCCAAGAATTCCCAATATTAAATTTACTACATTTTTACTAGCTGTGGATAACTTTTGATAAGATTCGAGTTTCGTCTTTATTAAATTATTCGCGTATATGTCACCAACTAAAGACAGGATGATGAGCTTTGAACTCGTCGAGTATGAATTGTAGAACATCGCGGAATCAAAACAATAAGCCAACATTTATTTCTGGGAGAATATAATTACGATTGCTTATTTAACATTTTACACATACAGATGTGTGCGCAGTGCTATACCTACAAATATACTCCAATCCTTTTTCTAATTTACACTGGCATATTTTCATTGCTTACTTTTTAACCTAGCAGATCTACAGAATCGTGTGTAAATGTTTTTTACCATTACTTAATAAATTTTTGTATTCGCTATGTCTAAGCGTCTTTCTCCTTAGAGTTTATGATCTATTTCCTTTTTACATTTATACCAAGTAAATTACTAGGATATGCGAGATTCGGAAAGATTCCAGGTTTATCATCATAGTTGAAACAATCGTCCAGTCACGTTTTTCTATCAACCATAATAGTTTATATATATCGTTTTTTACGACTTCTAGAGTTATAGCATATAGAGATGTATGAAATGTTAATATTTTAGAAAAAACCAAAGCTCTAACATTTTTTCTTATTTGCGGAAATTGTCTCCACTCGTATTTTAATTTTCCAAGTTTAAAAAAAATAAACACAGCCAATTAGGCAAAGCGCTAAAACTTGTGAGCATATGTACATAATAGGTAGTGTCCAAGTTGCCACATATATATAGAGAAATCACAATTATATTTTGTTATCTCCTTCGAAACATTAGAGCTTTGGTTTCTAGACTTCAAGACTTGTTTTACATCTATTTTTGAAAGAGCGATCTAGCAACACCTCGAGAATTATGAAAAAATTGTCCGTTTTCATAAAGTTATGTTCGTAATTTACCTTTATTTGTATAGTTTTACGATTGTATTTGTAATTATGTTTTACTAAATACATGAATTTCCAAAGCCGATAAGTCAGGAATTTTTCCGACTCGTGCAAATCTTCGTGAACATTGAATTCTAAATAAGTACTCGCTTTATAAAATTAATCATGCTGGAAATTCCCATGTAGTATAATGTTTTAACATTCTATAATATTAAATAAAAACAGATTAATAGTTTTTTTGTATCGATTTACTACTATTTAACAATATTTATTTTTTTTTTATAATTGCCGTGAAATTTCCTCCATAACATTTACTAGCTGAATGTTTAACAGCTGAAAATATTTGTTTAACTTTCAATATTTAGCGAAAATTGTATGATCAATTCTTGTAGTGTCCGTAGTGTGTCTTGTAGTGTCCGTGTGACGGAGTGTATGTGAAGTAACTACAAGACAACGTGCAAGAATCCAGTGCTTTGCTCAATGAAAACGGGCACGGGTAGCCCAATTTCGCGTACAGCGTGCAAAAAGTCCCTTATTGCCATCTGAATTATCGCAGTGCCACAGCACCTGGACCCAACCTTCGACACCGCAGGCTCACCCAATTAGGCAAGACCAGCAGTCCAATAGCCGCCGGAAGAAATTAAGTTCCGGCAATGCTACCAGTGAAGAAAAGAAGGTGTTCAGGAACTTGAAGAGTGCCTGAACGAGGTCAACCATTACAGTGATCGACCTTACATCTTCAGCGAGAGTGAAACGAGGAAATAAAGTCATATATGACGGTCTTTCCGAGTATTCACATCACCTCACCGTTTATCGATCGCCCGCTCGCAGATAAATAACGATTAGTTTATGATTGTAAAGCTTGATTCCCGCAGCTTATGCACTTCATTTAGTGTTTATATAAATAGTATAGCGAAAATTACATCATTAGATGAATTCTTTAATCTAATAACTTTAATATCTAGTGTATTTACTTAGGGTTAGGTCTTTAAGGGACTCGTACTAGAAATCCTCATTAATCGAATAACTGTTAACGGTGTTATTTGAAAATTAGTATTCAAAGGCTTATGAGATAGTTGATTACGAATTCGGGATCGAAATGGTAAATCTAAAAATGGCAAATCCAATATATGGAAGACCTAAAATTGAAAAGTATAAACTATGATTCGTCATTTAAAATTTTAAATTTTGACTACAGATTCGTAAACTGTGACCTCAAAAGCCCCGGCATACTGATTTTCAAGTCAAAGCGTTAACTTTGTCTGTTTTATGATTTCTTTTTGTGGTGTGACCAAAATTAACGTAGTGCTGAGTACAGGAGCTGCTTTACTTAATCTTCGTTATCTAAAAACTATATCGTTTAGGGGAGCTGGCAATATTTCGAACGTTGAGTCCGTGCTACACGCTGTACTCGAGCAAGCACGGAGCATGCAAGTAAACGAACTTACGCTTATACGCGGGTTGACCTCGAGCTGATCAGTCACTCGACGATTCCACCTACGCTGTTCTGCAGAGCCCTGGTACACGATAATCTCTCTTGAGGAACTGAAGGAGGAAGGAGGATGTCTTCAATGGACGGTTCAAAATCGTGGGTTATTTTGTAAAATAACTCTTGTAAGAGAATTTTTTTAACATAAAGATGTGGAGAATCTTTATCTTCGCAACCAGCTACATTTCGAGGTTGGTTTAATTGAATTTGCTGGATTAGACTGAATTTACAACTAGAAATCCAACTGGATATCCACGTCGATTTCTAGGTCTTGGGACCTAATTACGAAAAATTGAAGTGTGCCTTAACTGCGCGTTCTTATTTGACAATATCACGCTGATAATAACACCTAAACTGGGGAATCAAGCTTTGGTATTCGAATTTTTAACTCCGTTAATGATTGATTTCCCAGCTTAAGTGTTAGCATTCGCGTAGTAAAGCCGAATACGGACACCCAACCTACGCGCGCTATGGATTTCCAACTGGATTTTTATAGCAGGACCCTTAAACATATTTGTTAGCCTAGCGAGTCGAGAGTACCACTTTCTCTCCCGGCGTCTGTTTGAGAATGTTGTATTTTCGTCCTCGCTAGACGAGAAAATTGTATACGCTATTAGGGAGGAAATCGGCCAGCCCAGATCTCGCGTTTGCCATTTACATGAGTTCTGTACTGTTCAAGTTTTTTCCTCCCTATTGTGGCGTAATTGACTGGCATACCTATAGAATAAATAACATACTTTTTGTCAGAGATCAAAAACTATCTTCTGATCAAGAATCAATTTCATGACAGTTATGTAACCCTTTGGAACTAATAGTGCTTCAGGAATCTCCATATGTAGAGAGTAGGGATAGTTTGAATGCGCTTGTGCCGTTTGAGTGTGTTGTTGCGCATGTGTGAAAAGAGAAGGACGCAGCACCGATATTGATGACAAGATCTATAGTGCTTTTACAAGAGTTTTTTTATGTTTGAATGTATATATATTCGCTAGTATTATATACCTATAACTAAATATTGTATAATATGGTGTTGGAAATGATAAAATTGCATTTTTCTTACAAGAAACACATGACTTACAATGATTCCCTCAAATTGTATTTGACGCTAAGTGTATGCGACATAACGATGTTTTCCTAACTACGTGACGCATTTTTTTTATTAGCTCCAAAGGGTTACTCAAAATAAATTAGCTTACATCGATATCGATCGCACAACAATCACTAACATATATGATTTATAACGTCAAAAGAGTATATAACAATTAAAATTAGAAAGTCTTTGTGATCCTTGTTGATACCCAGCTGGATTTACAGATAGAATTCCAGTTGTGATTTCAGGGGAATATCTTTGGAATACAGATGGATATTTATGAAGATCCTAAAATTTTAAACCTTAATGAGAGTACCAAGCATATGTGAACTTAAATTTTTTATAATTGCGACTGGAATACCAGCTAAAAATTCAGCTGGATATTTTTAACAGGGATATATTCGCTATGTTCACAAGGCGCTGATTCGCGATTTTTGTGACCAGCTTACTTGTAAAAATACAGTGTCTCATATTGATGATTTTCGAAAATAATACTCATATTATGTTTTTGTAGAAGTAAGGCCATTCAAATAATTGTTATAAATCATATTATTTATTTCTAAATCTTAGAAATTTTAAGTCATAATAATAATGGTGAAATTTATAATCTAGCCGTAAAACCCGAGGGCAAAGTGGCGTGAGAGCGAATATCTTATAATCCATAGTATGTCTGTATCTAGCCAAATAGAAACTTCTTATATTCAGAATTATAAACCATAAACTATTCTAATTATAATTTTTTAGCCAAAATGAAAGTAAATCATTGGTTAAGAATACAAAAATATACGTTTTTATGATTTAATACTGACCGAGAATAGTAAGAGTGGCATTGGCTGTGATGACACCGGCAAGATTTCGAGCAGTACATGAGTATATGCCACTGTCAGTCGTTCTGACATCGATGATGAAGAGAACGTCGTCGGTGGGCATTTTGTGCATGCGGCGCTCGCGCGCAGCAGGGAAATCATTACCTCCATCTTTCTGCCAGGCAATCTGCGGTACTGGTAGACCCTCAGCTGAACATTCAAGCCCCGCTGTGCTGCCAGCCTTTACACGGATGTCATGAGGTATCTTCGAGAATGAGGGATAGACTAAGCGAAAATCAGAGAAATTTATTATTTGTTCAATTGCAAAATAAAGTATATTATATAAATGAAATTTATTGTCAAACAAAAATACTTACTAAGTACGCTGATCTTCGCTTTGGCGGAGTATGTAGTGCCGTAATTATTGGATACCATGCATTGGTACCTGCCGGCATGTGCGTTTGTTACGTTAATCAGGTTAAGTATAGAGGAAGCCAAAGTAATTCCATCGACTGAGTTTGGCTCGACATCAATCTGAGATGTACGATCTCTCAGTTCGAGATTATCGTGCTTCCAAACGAAAGTAAGTGGCGAATCAGCTGTACTCGATGCCCGACAGGTCAGCGTTGCGTTGTCGCCCTTTACGCTCAGCTGACTCATCGGTTCTTCCACTATTCGTGGCTTCGGGTACACATCTGAGAAGTAAGTATTAATTAAAATTTTTGAGAGTCAATAATGTAATTAATATTACAAAATTCAAGTGTAAGTTAAGGTTTAACTTAAGGACATGCCCTAGGTCCAGAAAGATTAAACGAAATTCAACGTGATATAATATAATAATAAATCTAAAAAAATGTAAATAAACAATTACCACAAGTAAAATTAGCGTAATGTAGCTGGGTTAATAAGGTTCCACGTAGCCAATGCGGATAACCACATCGAAGTCTAGTTTCACTATAACGATTCGTTCGTAACCACACGCTGAGCCACTGCAATCCACAATCACAGACTAAAGCACCTATATAAAACATAATTCAAAATTAATCCATTTTTATATTAATAACATCTTAAAACGAGTTTTCATTATAAAAATCTTACTTGTGTTCATTTTCAGAGTCTTAAGAGTTGAAGCCATTGCAAGGAATGCATTTTCTTGTATACTTGTTACATTATTTCCAGTTAAGTCAAGTTCTTCAACTTGCACAAGACCATTGAATGCATTCTTATTAATGGATTTTATTTGATTGTGAGCTATATCCAGTTTTTGAAGTTGCACTAAAGTTACAAATATTCCTATAGCATCTTCCACAATGTATGATATTTTATTTGAGTTCAAGTCTCTGAAAGTAATAAGATCATTTATAACAAGAAAAATAATTTTTATCACAAAATAACAGTAATTATTATTTTTCCTCATACCAATGCATAAAGTACACATGTCTCGACCAGGTGCCGGGAAAGAAAGGTGTACTTTAGGCGCTGGAAAGAGGAAAAATAATGTATGCACCACGGGAGAAAAATTGGCCGGCCCAGACTTTGTGTTTACGACCCTCGCCTTTGGCTCGGATGTCTTTTTACACGTGGCTGTCCAAGTTATTTTCTTCCAAGGTGCATAATATACTATTAAATCATTGAATCTAATACTTTATACATACAAAATATGATAGGCATTAAAAAGTAGTTGCAAAATATTACAATAATGTTAATACTGAAAATCAAGTACTTACAATATTTGAAGACTTGTTAGATCCTTAAATGCGCCTTCAGCAATGAATGTTATATCATTATGATCTAATTGCAATTTCCTTAACTTTCTTAAAGATGTAAAGAAGGAACGTTCAATGCGAACAAATTGATTATGGGATAAATTTCTGAAAAAATGTAAAACGTATATTTGATGGTTGCGTTTTCCTTTGAAAAAACTTTTTCATAAACAGTATATTCCCAGATTTACATAAAAAATATAAATTTTTTAAACGAAAAAAATAATTTTTTACGTATTTTATGTGACCAAAAATAAATATTTATTAATATTTTTAAAAAAAAATAAGAAAATACTACATGACGCAAGAAATATGCTTAAGAAATGACTCTCTCATGAGTCTAGTATTTAGCATGAACACACACTAACAAGGAAGGTACCCGAAGTAAAGTGATCGATTTTAATATAACTTAGTTGTAACAGAAGGGTAAACTGCATTGGTAAACCCCTTGGCCACCGTTACAGTGACAGCACAGGAAGGTTTTTTTTAGTTCTATAATTCCAATCTAATTAATTCTGTAGCTTTAAAAACGTTCTTCTCTACTTCCTAAGCCCGGAGGAGCTCTCGAGTTAAGGATTTCGACAAGATAAATAATCCTTGAATCCGAAACATCAAAGAGGAAAAAAGCCTATCTATTTATTACTTTTAACAATCCGTTTAGAAAGGTCTCTTCTATCATAATTAATAGATACTTGAAAAGTACACTACAAGATTACGTAATAGGCAAAAAAATTTACAGGCATAGTACAAAGCATGTCTTTACTCAAAGGCCGACAGAAGTATATACATATTAAACAATGTATTCTTTTATAATACCTCATTATATTAATTTAATAATAAAAATCTTACAGTTCCGTGATTTCCTTGCACATGTCCCAGGCCTGAGACACGATCGTGGTAATCCTATTGTGGGAAATTGTAAATACTTGTAGACGCTCGAGTCCAAAAAGTGCTCCTTTAGGCACGACCTTCAGTAAATTGAAGTCGAGTTGAAGCTCAGTGAGATTACTCAGCTGCCAGAAAGCTCCGTCGTTCAAACTCTCGATCTTGTTGCGCTTTAGACGAAGTTTTTCTAGACTCTTATGCTCTTTAAACGTTAGTGCATCGATTTGACGAAGTTCATTTCGATTCACTTCCCTGTTAATGTTAAACAATAATATTTAATTATTAATTGCTATTCAATCAAAACTAAAAACTATTATAAGTACAAAATGTATTAGCATGCAAATAATAATAAGAATGAGTAAATGTGATAAATATGCATGTACTTACAATATTCGAAGTTTGTCAAGCTTCTTAATGAAGTCTTTTAAAACAGTGAGCTTATTTTTATTGAGTCGCAGTTCCTGCAATGATGTTAAGTTTTCAAAGCTGTTGGCTTCGATCAAACTTATCTGGTTTGAGTTTAAATTTCTAAAATCAAGAAAAATTAATTAAGCAAAACAAATAAATTACAAATATGCATCTAAAAAATAATATTAAATTCTCACAAGTTCTTCAGTTTGGGAGCCAGAAACGAATTCTTGTGTAACGTTACAATTCTATTGCCACTGAGATCCAAATACTGAAGTTCCGGGTAGTGTATCAAGGCACTACTCTCGATCTTGTTGATCATGTTGTGCGATCTGCAATTATAGAAGAACAAATAAATAATTTGATCAAATATAATGGCAGGTGTTTTTAAATACAGATGTATCTATACAGTGTCGATGAGGTAGGTGATTTTTAAATTTACAATAATATTTTTTGTATTTATAGGGTAGAATCGAATTTCGCGTTTCATGCATGCCCGGCTGTGCATGAGCATTTTTAAAAACTCGATTAAGACAAAATCACGTCATCGAAATTCTGTCAAATAATCTAGTTCTTTAATAATTTTTTGGCTCTTCGGTTTGGTTTTTATATACTAATTAAAGTAAAGAGAGATAACGACCAGAAGACAAATTTAAAGAAATGGTGAAAAAAATTGTTTTACGAATTATTGAGTAACTCGTAAAACAATCTACAGAATAACATTTTTTGTTTAGCTGATAGGGTTGAAGAATAAATAAACGGAATGACCTCATAGGTCCAAAGGATATCATATACCGACATTACAGATTTTCCCTTTATTAAACAATTTTAAAATGAGAGAGCCGTTACAATTTAATCATTGGAGACATCATTCAGAATGAAAAGTAAACAGGTGCAATGTCGGTATTTATAGGTATTTTAAACAGGACTCAGTCATTCCTTGTACAAAATTATAAAAAATAGCTACTTATAAAATAAAGCAACTATAATTCTTAGTTCATTTAAATTGATGTATAAGAACATACAGCGAGAGATGCGTCAAATGCATTAGTTTCAGCTCGGGAATTCGAGTTAGACGGTTCTTGTTGATTTTGAGCCATTTAAGATGCGTCTGTTCTGATAAGCTCAAGGTGAAATTGTCATTTAGTATGTTGGAATTCACGTCACTGGAAGAAAAAAATTAGAAATGAAATCTTATCTAATGCAGTGTAATTAATAAAAATATGAAAAACTCACAGTTCTTCGAGCTTCGGAAGATGAAGCAAAGCGTTAAATTCTAAATTCTCAAAGTTGTTTCCCTTTAGGATTCTGTAAATAGACAATTTTATGAACATTATGTATAATCCAGTAGATAATATTAAAAAAATTTAATTAGATATTGGTTTATAGACAGTTTTAAAATTTCTATAATATTTTGTAGGACACTATTATGTTACATCATCGGCGTATAAAAGTCACAGTATCGTGCTTCTTTTGTAATACCACTAGTTAATTTTTTATTTAACCATTAGAAAGCACAAAACTTTCGTATCTTATTTCTACATTATTCTCTCCAGTGTTTCTGTTAAATAACGTGTCAATAATGCACCTAAAAGTGCGATACCTCACAACCCCTAGCATGCACCTACACGCAACATATAACAAGTTTAATTAATTTTTTCTTGGAAATTTATTCGGCAATTATATTATATATATTATATTATATTATAGGGTTGGAAAAAATATTATTTGAAATTTAAAGAACCGAATATATTTTTTTCATAATAATACCCAGTTAATTGATTTTGTGAAGACCTTTTTAGGGCGTACACATACTAGTATAATAGTATCGAAAATTGCCGGAATTCAAATGACAATTGTACTCAGTGAAAAATGATCGTAGAATGCTGAACTTATTTTAAATTAATGATTAAAATTCGATTTTGGAAATGCTGTCTTCCTTTACGGACTTAATGCAATAGTACAGTTTTTATTACAAAATTTGCTCAGTTTGATAACATCTAGGTAGATTTTTTTTAGTAATTCTTATTTTTACAGTGGATTGAAGTATATCTTTTGCTTACTCCTTAGAGGAAGCTGTGTAATAGAAAAAAAAGTTGTTCTAAAAACATGTTAGAAATTTGTTTTAAGGTGTTTTGAATTATATTCTAATATTTTTGGAAAAAGTGTGTGCGCGCGCGCGCGTGTGTGTACAGAATCTACTAAATGGATTTTAACAACCTAGGACTCAATTTTTTTTTTTTATACGATTCGTGGAAAGAATCCATGTTTGGTTTTATGACTGTGTTATTGTTTTATGGCGATTTTTTTATTTTTTATTTCCGGGAATTTTTTTCGTATTTTTCAATATAATAAATTGTACGAAAATGCATCTGAACGGGTATGCAATTTCCTATTTTTCCCTGTCTTAAATTTTGGATTAACTATCGTCATTTTTTTGTTATAACAAACCTTTTGTATACACAGAGAGGTGTGCTTTTTTTCAAATGATCATATTTTGGAAAAAAATGATCAAAATGATTTTTAAAAATTCATGGTTATAATGGTCAACATGCCGAAGTATATTTCATAAAATTTTTAAATTGTTTTATTAATGTCCGAGAAAAAAATTAGGAAAAAGGGATTTTCTATGGTCTACGATAACTGGAAGTGAATAAATCGATTTGAAATTTTGTAATCTGATAGTATTTTGCTATATCTTGGTTGAGTTATTTGGACAATTCATAACATTCAGTAGGTTCCGAGATATTGGATATTTTTTTTGGAAAATTTTTTGATTGTTTATATCTGGATAACGGATGGATCTTTTAAGGTCTGTAGCAGTTTACTTTCTTTGTTTTTTAAGAGTAGGCGGAGGAGCATATTTGCGACGTTTACGGTTTCATACTTTTTACGCTTAA
This sequence comes from Megastigmus dorsalis, assembly GCA_900490025.1. Classification (NCBI taxonomy): domain Eukaryota; kingdom Metazoa; phylum Arthropoda; class Insecta; order Hymenoptera; family Megastigmidae; genus Megastigmus; species Megastigmus dorsalis. Next base: position 86,741 of record UELU01138561.1, on the reverse strand, counting down.
TTTTCAATATTTTAACATTTTTCAAGTTAAGTCCAATTCTGTGAACTTCAAAGAATTGGGCTCAACTCGAAAAATGCTAAAATATTAAAAATTGAAAGAAAAAATTATAAAACTCTAATTGTCGGTAACTATGCTCCTCCGGCTTCCCATAACCAAGTTTTGATACACAAAATAATTAAAATGTTTCCTCTATTTCTGTATTTTTATATCGATTTTTCTGATGTACTGGGTTTAAGTCCAAATTCTACATTTTTGAATATGTATCAAAGAATATTCTATTATAAATTATAAATTGAATATGACGGTAAATGTACATACTTTTTTGTCGGCCTATAACTAAAAAATAAAGTTGGAAGTATTTTATGTTCTATACGATGAAAGGCTCAATAAAAACATATATATCAAAAACATAAATTTTTATAAAATATATATACATATTGAACAATTATTGAACAATATTATTGATATCCAAATGCATATAGTTTTTGAACAATTTTGAAAATGATTATTTTTCTGTACGAATGCAGAAGTGCTTCGCTATTGTGACATTCAAACTATTTTGTTTGTAATTATACTTATATAAAGGACGATAAAGCGTATTCCGTAAAATATGAATAAATAAATAAATAAATAAAGAAATATATATACACACACATACACACATACATATATATATATATATATGATATTGCATACTGTCACCGTATTATATTCACCATTTTGAGAATTGAAAATCTCCTATCGGCTCCAGAAACAAGATGAAAAAATCTAAATTATGAGCCCTGAAAGGACCCCAAAGTAACCTAAAGGTAAACCAATTCTGGAGAGGACGAGATATCCGTCCACTCCAGTACTGGTATTATATGTATTGTTTTTTTTAGTTTTTTTTTTAAATTCATTAAAAACCTTTTTAATTTTCCCTTGTTATTTTCATTTAGTATTAAGAACAAATCAGATCTGAAGTTTGATATAACATATATATACCTATTGACCTATGTTTATAATAAAGAGAATTAGGAAAATTTTTGAGAAAAAATTGAGAAATATGCAATTTTAGTTGCATTATTTCAATTTATCTTACATATAAAGTACGCAGTCTTTCAGTAAACTAGAGATACATATTAAAAAGGTAAAGAATTTGAATATGTATAAAATCTCTGTACAACTGCTTTAAAAGACTATTGAATAATACATGGCAAAATAAGGCTATAACACATCTATTTTATGTTTCCTTTGTATATAAACCTAATCTATAAACTTAAAACTTTACATTTAGCTATGATGATTATATACGTTTCTATAAATATCTTTGGAATTTTTTTTCAAAATACTGCATGTTAAAAATAAAAATAATTTTGGGACCATTATTTTTGGTCTTAAGCGGAGGAGCCCCCTTTAGAATATTTCATACTTTTTTTTTGTATATAAATAAGAAAACACTTATCTAAGTTTACTTTCATTATATTCGTATATCAAGGATTCTGATTCCATTCTACAAGGATTATTAATTCCATTTGAAATAATAAAAATATACAAATAATTGTTAGTGAATTGAAAATAAGCAATTTAAAAACAGTAGCAAGAAAACTGATTATTGATCACACTATTTAAAGTATTTAGTCGGGAGATTAACTTTTATTCAAAAGAGGAACAAATTATCAGTTATAATAAAAGCATTTTAGCATTTTATAGAATAAGAAGTTTCCAAAACAATAATAAATACAAACTAGATATTAATCAAATAAATGATAATAACAATCAAAATACAATTATAGTTAAGAGTAAAATTTTGGTTATCGTGTTGTAAATAGATATAACAAGCAAATAACCAATAATTGGTTCAGTGGGATAGTGACTATTTGTTTAAGTTGAAGTGGAGAACCACTATCATATATATGTTTATGCCAATTTGATGTATATGAACTTAATTTGAAAAGTTAAAGATATGAGGATTTCAGAAACTAAATGGTTCAATAGTCTTTACACACTGGCAATATATAATGGAGATACTATTTTCATTGTAGGTTATGGCACATTGTACTTTCTTTGCAAATAATTTACAATACTAGCACTGCATGTTAATATCTCTTTTCATTTTTCTAAACTATTCACAAATATGCAGCTGAATACTATTTTTGATAATTACTCCTTGGTATTTTTTCAGGGTATTTATAACATTCAACCTTTGATGTATGTATCTGTTGGAATCTGTCGATTAATTTCCAAGAAGATATATGAAACTAAATAATATATAAATTCATATAATTGTTGATATTTCTGCATACTATAGTTAAATATTTATATACAAACTCTATATTTATTTAATAATATAATTAACTGTATTTATGTAGTTTTAAGATAAACATTAAAAGATACAGCACCATTTATTATTTTAATTATTTTGATAAATATTAAATTATTTATTTTAACATTTTTCATTCAAATAAAATATACTAAAGGATGAAATAAATTAACTTGTATACGTAATCATTGTGATCAAAAATCAATTTTTTGAAAACTTTATGACAACCTGCAGAAAAAATAAATGATAAAATTTTAACAGGATATCTTAATGGAAAATTCTACCAAGCCTGTATGAATTTTCTTTTATCTCACTGAATTCCTGTAGTAAATTGTACTATCTTACAAAATATTTTTAGTAAAGTTTCCTTAATGGTTGAAATAAATAATTAAATAACATTTAATATTTGATATATGCATTCTGAGTGATGATGCTTTTCGATCTAATATATTATTTAGTTTTTTGTAAACAAAGTTCTAATAATGAAAACTTTAATACCTCAAATTAATACATAAGTCTCGAAAGATTTTATTTTTATAATAGTTGCTAAAATTTATTTTCATACAGTCTAAACCAATATCTAACAAAAAATTCTTCAGAGTAAGGAAGTACTTACAAATTCTCAGTCCATGGTGGCAAGCCATTGGGTGCGCCAACTAGCTGTAAGTCCTTACATACGACTGCATTACCCAAGCATGAGCACTCAACAGGGCACTGATTATCTGTAGTACTAGTGGTGCACAGTGTCAGAGCAAAGAGTATCACTCCAAAGCCAAATCCTGGCATACTGCAGCAATTTCTTCTTCGTCTTTTCATTTTGTCACTCTACCTGAGCTACTATACATCTGTAGCCTTATAGAGATTACATCCTTAACTTCTGTTTTTAAGCACATTCATAATTCTAAGGTAAAAACGAGTTACTTAAGTTAAAGAAAGATACAAATAAAAATAAGTTTTAAAAAACAGCGAGATATCCGACCTACTTCATTACACAGATACTCAAGTAAAATGCTTATTCTTTTCTGTGCCTTTTATCGCACTCAATAAGTCTATAGATAAAAACCATTATGTACGAATGAACGCATACATATATTCATTAACAAACGATTGTTTATGCTGAAAACAAAGTAGTATTGTTTTCTCGAAATTTAGAAACGTCAAAACAACAAAACAAACCAGTAGACTCGTTTATAGGTTAGGCTTAGACTACGAGAAATTAAGGCATTCGCACGAAAAAAGGAACATTTCTTTGTATGAGTTTAGTTCACGGTTCGGTTTCGTTCCGTTCCACGTCGAAAAAATGGTACTTAGTTGCCCGACATCTATTATTTAAATGATAGGTAGTGAGTTTTTAATTATATAATATTTAAAAACCAATGATTTTTTTTGGCCTTTCAAGCTTTTGTAGCTTTATCTAAATGCAATCAACAATGAGTGAGGTTGATTAAAAGTTTTGTACTCGATCCGTACCTACACTCGTAACCATTGATCATTCTTATACTTACATCTCATATATCTATATTGAGATATCTATATAGATATATATACATTTCTGTACCTACTGTACCTACAAAAAATATCAAGGTACAATTCAGGTAGAAGCACTTAAAATAAACGTACGCACCTGATAATAACTACATAGATACAAAATTTTAAATTTTAAATTAACTACAAAATTTTCAAAATTATTACGACAGGTTTTATTAATATATTAGGTTCAATCCTTGATTTAAAAAATCAGGTGATAAAAGTACTTAATTGTCATAGCTTATTGTTTTAATGTTTGAACAGTTTAAAATTTAAATGTTAATTTACTCGTATTGCGCATGCGTATGATTACTGCATGGCAGCATGCGCAGAATCCATACACGGTTAAAGTTAAGATAATTTATACGGTTTTGCTACCAAATTTCAAGATGTAAAAGTGCACAAATTAAAATAGATAAAATTCAGTATATTACAGAGCTGTTCATTTAAAAAGAATTAATATTTTAACCAATATCGATATTTATTACAGTATATGCACCATATTAATATTAATTTCATTTTATAAAAAAAATTATAGTTGAACCAATTAAAAAGAAATATATTTAAAACGCGCAAATGGAAACGCATCGAATGGTAGATATATTTTCTTTTATCCTAATACAAAATTCACTGATGTTGTAGCATAGGTTCTACAAACGTAGAGTATTGCAGTCTGTAGATAAGCTTCTGTAAATTGTACAGATACCTTTATATATAGTGTATATCACATATCAGTAGGTATATATATCAGTACATGTGAAAAATTCAACTCATGCCAGTTCAGTTCTGTTGTATGCATACAGTATTCATTCTTAAGTTTTTGAAGTTTCAATAAAAGAGTCAATCATGTCAACATCAGATAATAAAAATGATAAAGCTAAAGTAGACTTAGGTCTTCTTGAAGAAGATGACGAATTTGAAGAATTTCCTGCAGAAGGTGAATAAAATATTTAAGCATAAGGTTATATTGTAGTTTTTGTTCTATAGGAAGACGGTTAGTTTGATATTTACAATAAAAAATTAGTAAAATATTAGTAAAATCTATATCGTATAAATGTCTCAATATAATTAAGATCTAATGGTTAGATGTTTGCTTCATATTGTAATACTCATAATAATATTCTAAATTTCATTTAGATTGGACTGCCAAAGATGAAGACAATGAGGATATCAGTGTTTGGGAGGATAATTGGGACGATGATGATGTAGAAGATGACTTTAATCAGCAGTTAAGGTAATTGTACCATTATGAACACAATATATGTAAAGCATAAAACTAATTTATATTAAGTACGAAAATACAAATGTTATTCATTAAGCTTATTTCTTTTTAATCTTGATTAATAAAATTAATTATAATCCGGTAACTACTAATGTACATTATGTAAAACCTACCTTAATAGTATAAGAATTGAAATGTTTTCAATAAAAATTAAAAGTTTATGAAAGAGATCGATAAAAAACACATTTCAAATTTTTACTATCATAAAAAATATAGATGTGATATAAGGTATATGCTTATCTTAATCAATAATTCTTATTGAGTAAAAGTTAGCTTGATCCATATATTTAATACTATTGTAATATTAAATCTATTTATTTTTTATAGGATGCAACTAGAAAAGCAGAAAGCCCAATGTGACTTCTCGAAGGATAATCAATAGCTCCATTATATTTTACTCAGACAACATGAAAAAACTATTAATTATTTATAATCTTAACATCTTATGAAATAAAATTAATGTAGAAAAACAAGAAATAATTTTGTATGTGTATTCAATAGTTAATAATCTGTACTACAAAAAAAAAGTGAGATGCATCAATATAATTCAAACAAAATCTAATTAATCTTTTATAATTTTATTCTTAATAAAAATATTTAAAAAAATTAAAATATATTGCATTATTTTTATACTTTCTATATTTCCTGTTTCAAAGTACGCTTAAACTAAAAATAAGTCTTGTACAAAATCTGTAACAATGAAGAGTAAGAGGCACTTTTTTCATTTTTAACTTAAATTTTGAATAATATCAAGAGAGATACACCTATCGATTTACTTTTTGAATATTCCTGTAAGTAGCACGGCGCGCGCACATAGCACGTAACGTTGAAGAAACGTTTCTTTGGAAACTTACAAACGATTCTCTGAAAGTGGAAGAAACGTTTCTAGAACGTTTCTTTGGAAACTTACAAACGATTCTCTGAAAGTGGAAGAAACGTTTCAGAAACGTTGTAGAAACCTTGAAATGTCCGCTTTTGGTGTCTCAGGAAACGTTTTAGAAACGTTTCCTGAGAATTATAAAGTTTCTTTGGCAACGTTGCAGAAGCGTTTCAGAAACTGTTCACGTGAAATCTTGAAATAAATGTGCTTAAATTATTTTAAAAAGAGCCGTGGTGCGAATTTTAGGTGTTACTATCCGGATGATACGACCCATGGGCATTGAGCCCTAAACTTTAATATTTATTCGTCGATTTTAACGGTTTTCTTTTCAAGGTTTCGCGTGAACCGTTTCTGAAACGTTTCTGCAACGTAACCAAAGGAACTTTATAATTCACATACGTATACGAAACATTTTACAAACGTTTCTAAAACGTTTCCTGAGACACCAAAAGCGGACATTTCAAGGTTTCTACAACGTTTCTGAAACGTTTCTTCCACTTTCAGAGAATCGTTTCTAAGTTTCCAAAGAAACGTTCTAGAAACGTTTCTCCAACGTATAGTGCTATGTGTCGCTCCATGTGTGCTAAATGGTACCATTTCCGTATAAAGCCGTGTTCACATGGTGACCCTGGGTCCCTTAGGATCTTGGACCTTATTAGTCATAAATTAATTTATTCTTGTATAATATTAAAAATTGATATATTTTTTATTTTAATTAAGGGAATTCAAATAGATAATTTGTAATATGTTAGCGTTTGACGCATTTAGAAACAAAATGCGTTCCTATTTTGCGAAATATGGGCTTTTCTAGTATTAAAAAATCATCAAATTAGTTTTTACTTTTTCATGAGAAAATAGAAGGGGGTAAGATAAGAGTTTTTATTGAAGGGTACTGATTAAAATATGTCGTTCTATATATTTTTTATAGTAAAAATAAATATTTTCAGACTGATGCAAAGTAGGCCATGCAGGTAAAAAAAAAAGATTTTTTACCATTCTTTTAAAAAATAGTAGTAATTTCGCTAATATAATGAGAGCGCAATTAAAAATATCCAGGGCGCAGTTTTTGGTATTTAATATTTTTTTAAATAATTACTTTTTCCTAAAATATTGTTGATTTAATGATTTAGTAAAACGAAATTAGGTACTTAATTTTTTTCCATAAAAACTAAGAAAGCGCATATAAAATAAATAGTATAATTGAAAGATGCTATTATTTAAGATGTTATATAAAAGTATGTCTACTCATATCTTTATTACACAAAATCCAGAATTTGCAGACTGGGGTAACTAGGGTAAAATTTTAGGTTAAATATTGACAACGGGTTACAAAATAGTATTACTGTAGAAGTTGTGGAAGAAATATTGAAAAAATATCACATTATATGTGACTTAATAAATTACGTAACAAATTTCCTTTCGAAATGTCTGTAAATATTCGATTGCCTATCCGTTACATGTCAACCTATGTGAAACGTGTAAGTTACAATTTTAAATAAAAATTTAAAAATATATGTTCAAAAAGCTTCTATTAAAATTGATTTTAAAAAAGGTTTTGTAAAGCATTCTCGAAAAAATTTGTTGATATGCTAGTGCATAAAAATTATTATATACAATCCTAGTTGGTAAACAAAGAATACTATGTTAAATTTAGACTTATTTGACTCATAATTTTACAAATTTTTTCATTACATTTTTTAATACGATATACTACTTTAAATTAATCATATTGAAATAATTGTTTGGTTGTATATCAAATATCATGTTTAAAACTAAAGAAAAATAGCACAATAAATACATGGTGTCAAGCTATTGTTTAGAATTGATGAAAGTTGATGACAAATAAGAGTCTTAACCAAATTTAATTATAGGTGATATTTTATTTATAACCAATTGTTAAAAATTAGGCTTTTTCAATGGAAAGTGTCCATAAATAAATATCTAATGAAATAATTTTAGTTTTCAAATACCTAATAAAATCTTCAATAATGGGGACATAGATCGTGTGCAGCATAAATTCCTAAATAACTTGTTATAGAACTAATAAAAAAACAACGATATTAAGTAAAAAAATTTATTCCAGAAAATTTTATATGCAACAGATATTTTTTGTATAATTTTTATATTCACAACTTTCAGTGCAGTTTAAAATCCACTATTATTTTTTATATTTCTTTTTATTCAATCCATATATGTTGCCCTTATGAAAAATGATAAGATAGAAATCATCAAATAGACTATATTTATGGTATCGTGTATATATAATATTGTACATTTCATTATTATTTCATATTGCTTCTTAACCTCACCTGTAATATTGGAATCCATGTTTAAGCTATTAATTGTAAGCATTTATATAATACTTTAATTGTCTTTCAATTAGTATGTTTTGTTCCATTCATTTTCCATTTAAAAAAAATTCAAGTAGATTTTAGAACTTTACATTGATTAGTAGTACTGTCGTAAATCAAAACAAAAAATTATTTTAATTTAGCATTCAGTTAATCTTTTTTATTATTATTACTTGCTATCTTGTTCCTAGTGGACTCTAAATTTTTATGTGAATCTTGTAGAAATCTAGAATTTACAAGGTATCAGTGTAGATATTTTCCACCAGGTACATGTAAGGGTGATGAAGGTAGGGTCGTGAGAACGTAGCAGCCAAGCCGTGTGCATGACAATGAATATAAAAATGAATTATTTTTTCATGTTCTAAATTAAAAAATGTCATTAATTTATTAACTTTTATAGTCCTTGTAGATTTTCAAAAGCTTATATAGCCCACAAAGTTATTTTCAACACAATATCTTTTAAAATAGTATAAGCTTTTGGTCCACAAAGTTATTTCTAACTCAATAGCTTTTTAAATAGTTCGTGACAAAATCAATTTTACATAAAAAGTACATGCAGTTACATGCATACTGTATAGGTACTATTTACTATTTATACATAAATCTGATTAAATCTATATAAACTAAATAATATTAACACTATAATAATATTGTACTTACCTATATTTTTTATTACGTATATTTTTTCTATTGTTTGTTTACTACATTAAAATCAGGTAATTTTTCAATCTTTTAAGCATCATGAAAGATTATTGTAATAATTTGTATTTGTTTATGTATCATTACTCTTATCTAAGTTTTATTTTGCTTAACATTTTTTTTAAGTCACAAATCATATGAACAGTTTTTAATTATTTAGGATTGTATAAGGTACTGATGCTTTATACCCTTAATTTGAGAAGTATAAATGTCGTCACTTCATTATTCCAGTACCGTATCAAAATAGAAATCGCTATATTACACGATGCACTAAAATAGTTCTGAAATTTTTTTAAATAATTTATTTCAACATACTTGTTTACAATCATTTACAGTTACATAACAAAACTATGGTACTTATTTGTATGCATCTGTAGGTATATAAGAGTAAAAGATTATGCATGCAATTGGTAGCCGAGCTAACTAACCACGAACATTGCAGGATTCAATAATTAAAATATTTTCTCTTTTGTGGAAATTTTAGACAATATATACTGCCTATATAATTATATTTCTCGCAAATATTCAATTCCATTTTAAGAATCTACTTTTGAAAATGGAATTAAGCACTCTACTTGCCGCGAAACGCGAAAATAGTAGTCTATGGACGAATTTAGGATTAATTTCTTTAAAATCGTCGCAGTGTCAGTAGCTGGTACCGTGCCCAAGTTTTTTTCTCCCTAGGTGCATAATGTATACTATATCGGCTTCTCTCGTACCGCGAAATTAGGTTTAGAAAATTTATTTTTGAGCAGCCTTATGATAAATTTTTCGAATAAAATTTTTTGCAAAACTAGACATCTCTTAGTATTTTGCAATTAAAGTATACTCTGATATTACACAAAGCTTTCTCGAGCAGGAAGCAATATTACTTTAGAAACTTGTTCGTATTGATTAAACAGTTTATTTACATCTTAATACAATAGCACGAACAATAGGATCCGTTATTATACATATAATTTATTTAATATTTATAAAATTTACTCATGCTTTTAATACAAAATAATTTTAATTTTATTTCAGACAACTGGTTTGACCGGCCTCAAAGTTCATCCATATCCTCGTCGTACTTTAGCAACTGTATATGGAAAAATAATTCGAGTTTTGCAAAAGTTACCAGAGCGCTACCCGTATAGGCAGCATACTGAAAAACTCATTACAACAAGAGCTGAGATCGTTAATAACGTAATTTTTAAAATAATTTTTTCGTATCTTATTTTATTATATTTTAATCATTACATAGTGGTTTAGTGGATTTTTATTAATTCAAATTTTACTAAAATAAATAAATTATTGGGATCTAACGTGGGGACGGAATTATGGCTTACATACGCCATATTTGATCTCGTGTAACCGTATCAGCCAATCGTTTATGAAAATATGCGGCGATGCTTTTATTTTTTGCCACCAGAAACCGATCTAGTAAATCTTAGATTTCAAATGAAAGCAAATAATTTGTTATTCCTAATAAAGTTATGTCAATAACGTTTTTATCTGGTAACTAAGTTATTAAACTAGCTACAGAAATTTTAAATTTGACAATTGCTTATCTGAAATTCATTCGTTATAAATTAGAATCGTAAAAATGGAAGTAATCAAAATTTGTACGCCCATATTTTCCTTAACTTTGGTCACTGTAGCATTTTATATTAACGTTATGCTAAAAAATTGAAGTTCAGTGTTTCTGATAGTTTAAAGTTTCATCTTCCTGCATGAGAACTGAAATTAGGTTGAGGGGCTCTAGGGTTTAATAATTTATGTAGAGGAAATAAGCATTGAAAAACTCTTGGAATAAAATCCTTTTCGGATTAAAAGCGTTCGTTATAGGGGTTATATGTTTTATTGAAGTCAGAAGTGAGATTTAATAGCTTAGGCAGAGTGGTTATTCATTTTCAAAGTTCTTGGTAATAGGGCTTTTAATTTAAAAAC
>UELU01138561.1:0-75751 GCA_900490025.1 Megastigmus dorsalis | reverse complement strand
GAGGGGCTCTAGGGTTTAATAATTTATGTAAAGGAAATAAGCATTGAAAAACTCTTGGAATTAAATCCTTTTCGGATTAAAAGCGTTCGTTATAGGGGTTATATGTTTAATTGAAGTCAGAAGTGAGATTTAATAGCTTAGGCAGAGTGGTTATTCATTTTCAAAGTTCTTGGTAATAGGGCTTTTAATTTAAAAACATACGTTACGCGGTTATGATATTTTTTTATGTTAGGTTTAGAGTTGTGGGATTTAGAAGCTTAGCTGAACAGGCTATGCGGTTTAAAAGGAAGTCTGAATTTGAATTCATAATCAGTCATTCAGCAAACTTTTTATGAGAATTTTCAGATATTATTCAATTATCCGAAATTTTTGCTCAATTTTTACGCCAATTTGGATCTACTACTGTGAATTTATCGAAAAGCCATACGAATTTCGAAAAATGTTTATACGATTAAAAACTGGGTTCGTGACAGTATGGGTGTACAATTGACGTAGAATGTTTGTCACAGTCGGAGTGAATTGATTCTGTCACCCCTAGCGCGCTAAAGCTCATTCAACTAGGGGTGACAGAATCAATTCACTCCGACTGTACATATCTCTCAAGAAAATACAAATATTGAACTTTCGTAAGTAACTTAAAACATAAGGCCGTAAAATGCGATTTCACGGCTTGAGTTTTGATGGTCGCGTATGAGGACCGGCGGAGCTGGTATCACGTAATCACACGAGGCGGACGGAACAATTTTTTTGGTATCATAGACGTAAAATCTTATTTTGCGTACGATTTTAGTTTGTAAAATTCGATTTTGTATACAGTCCGAAATAAACATTCAATTTATTAACGAAAATGGCTCAAATTGAATTTTACAGCTCTGGTACCAAAAAATGTTTTTATTTCAAGAATTCATCAGAATCCTAACTCTCCCAATCTAGAATTAATCTAAAGGGAATACTTTCAAGACCTATAAGGATTCGCGTAAAATTTTTCAATTTAGTTTACATCAAACAGAGGTTTTATTATTCAGCGTATACAAAAAAGATCGATAGTACTGGCTAATTCTAAAAATATACACGACAAAAAAAAAATTACTAATACCTACAAAAATTGTAGGAATCGAAGGAAGGTATTTGAATCTGACCTTAACCCAGGTGTGGGGGTCAAATAAAGGATTTGCATGAAAATTGTTCAGATGCCTAAAGTTTTTGTGTAAATAGTTTTGAAACAAGTCGTTATTTTGAATTGAAAGAACAGATTTCGAAATACGGAATATCGAACCATAACACGCAATTCACGGCAATATTGATTGATACAAAAAAATGTAAATTTTTATATTGGACTTTTACGATAAAATCAATAGCTTAGCAGAATGTACAGTTCTTATTATGTAATATTAATTTTCAAAAATCCTACCCATCCATGAAGAATCTATTCGTTTCTACTAACACGCTCTCTTTACATGTTTTTGAAATATTTCTATAGCATTTATAAAATTATAACTGAATCTTATAAATATAATCTAGTTGTATTGCATTAATTAAATTATATTTTTTCTAGAATGAAGATATTAGACGTATCGAAGATCTAATTGGCTGTGGACAAATTGAAGAAGTGGTTTTACAAGCCGAAAAAGAATTAAAATTAGCCCGAAATATATTAGAATGGCAATGCTGGGAAACACCTAGCCACAAACCTGTACCAAATCAATGGTCATGGCCCCCAACTAAATAAGGTTTAAATAATTTATAAAAACTCTACATACTTTAGTATAATTATTGGTCGTTTTTCGTGACATTCTGTTTATAAGCCACTATTTCGATAATATAAACATTGTGTTATTCAATAAATTGTTATAATAAAGTTATATGTTATAAATAATACAGTGTTTAAGTAGTTACTGTGCAAATGTTCTATTATTTAATTAGATTATTGTTTAATAATTTAATTTTTATAATGGTTTAAGAGTATCTTATCACAGCTTACACGGGCATAGATTTTTTTCTTTTAATTTTTTAAGATTGCATTTTTAAAACCCAAATATTGATTTAAAGATTTATAATGTTTTAAGAAAATGAATTTTTTTCATTTTAAGAAAAATAAAAAAAAACATACTTTTTATTTGTAGGATGCGAGTGCCAACAAAATTGTAACAATGCTATTTATAAAATAAAATTTTATTGTACGTACTGAGAAGTTGAAATACGAAATTAATATCAAACTTTAAATTATATACATGAGTAAATTAAGTCCTTAGTTATACATTGTTTTATTAATAAAATATAAAAATAAAACAGTGAAAAATCCAATGAATGAATCCACTTATAAAAGATTGATGGCACCAGTGTAAGACTAGAAAATGAATGAATTTTGAATTTTCCAATATACGATTTTTTTTTATATGGACAAAAAACTTACACCGTGATATCAGCGGCGTTTCTGAGCACTCATGTGTACAGTTATAATTTCCAATGTTAAATTTTAAATGTGGATGAAGCTTGTTCATTTTTTATATGGACAAAAAACTTCCACCGTGATATCAGCGGCGTTTCTGAGCACTCATGTGTATAGTTATAATTTCCAATGTTAAATTTTAAATGTGGATGAAGCTTGTTCACAAATTCAGAGGAAATAGGTAGGGAACGACAAAAAGTACGTAAACTTTACGCATGCCGAGAAGTACGGTTCGAGTGAGGAGCTAATTTGGCTCCGACATTCCATTAAGAGGATGTGATATTCAATATTTACTGACATTACAGTATTTTGATCCCAGAAAGAAATCTAATCGGATTTATGGAAAACGAATACATAAATGCAATATTTTTCGCTTGAAATATAACAATGGAATTAGAATCATGCAATCTCTTGGATTATATTGAAATTAATCCAAAACTTATATTTTGTTTTCGAACTTCTATATAAACTTATTTTTTAACGAATTCAACTAATCAATGTAGTTTCTTTCCTTTTCTAAATTTTAGTAAAACTGACAAGTATGAGGTATCATTAATATTGCATGAGTGCCTAACCACTCTACATTGAATGGCCAAATTATTAATTCATTCACTTTTTATTTCACATTTTATTTCCATCAAAGTATGAAATGTAAATGTATAACTTTCGCGCAGAAATTTTAATTAATCAAACAATTCATGATAACGAGCACAGTTCAGTAAAGATTAATTACTTATTAATCCAGATATGGTCTAAACACCGACTTCACTTTTACTTTCGGTATGTAGAAACTGACACCCCGTTGATCGGCAATATCGTTGATATCTTATTTCTCGTGCATCCAAAGCAGCGGAAACTAAAGAGTGCACCGTCAACCCGGAGTTTTTGGTTCTCATTGAAAATGAATATAGTCAATATCAGCTAAACATTAAGACACTGAGATCCGGCAGAAGTTCGTTGAATATTCTATAAAGGTTATTCCGGCATTATTCAGAGTTGTTCAGATCTCTTGCTTGACAAGTCTCTCGTCTTGATTGATAAAGGAAATAGGGTTCTATCTAGCTCTTCATCATCACATGGTTTAGTCTTAAAGGAATTGGATGGCTCCGGCTATATAACAAGTTGTGACAGCTGCTGAAGACTTGTCCGACAAAGTGCAAGGCTTCAGAAACTAGAGATTAGTAATTCACTTCAGAAACAGGTAGGATTAAGAGGATGTCGGAGCATACCCCCCCCCCCTCTTCAATAGTTCGTAATTCCAAGTTTTTGGAAAAACGACAAGTCCAATAAATCTGATCTTTCACAGAATAATTAATTATGTTTAGCACTAGAGCACCTAACTCCTAATATTTCTTAAAATTATAAATAAAAAAAGTTACTCGCAAAAATGGGCTTATTCATAATTTTAAGGTTAACTTTCATTGCATAAACATCTCTTACGAGTTCCAAGTTTTTGTAAAAACGATAAATTCTATTCACATGAAATTGCACAGAATAATTTATTACATTGAGAACTAGAGCAATTAACTCCCTGAATTCATTTTTACCATTATTAGAAAAAAATATAATTGAATAAAGAAATACGTTTATTGTTCCGACATCCCCTTAAGGTTGTATATGATGTACGTGAGTGAGTGTGCCTGGCTAAATCGGGTAAGTTACATACAATGCAACTGAGGTTACTGACTAACTGCATATATATACGTCTATATACTACAACTGGAACTTAAGGGGATATCGGAGCCAAGAATGACCGTCGCTAAACCTCGCGATGTTTTTTCCAGAAATTTGATTAGATTTCATAAAATAACATAGATCTGAAATGACAGAATTACTCCTTATTGAAATACAAAGGGTGCTCTTCTCATTGAATGGAGTATAAACGCTTATAATTTTGATATTCTTGAATAATAATATATAAATAAGACATGTCACAAAACCGGTCACACCGAAAAGTCGCTGCCATACTTTTTTCCAATAATTTAGCCGCATTTTACAATAGAATGAAATTCTTAAGGGGATGCAGTAGCGTCCCCCCTCCTCAGTATTTCTCTCTTCCAATTATATAGAAAAACGATAACTGATATAGACCTCATCTTGTACAAAATGCTTTATTATATCGAGCACTACGCCGCTCAAGTCCAAATATTACTCAAAATTGTCAATATAAAAAGTTATAAGCATAAGTAAGTATGAACATAATTTTAAGGTTAACTTTTCAAGCATAAACACCTCTTAACCACTGGTGGGCATGTATGATACATGTATATATACATTACGTATATATACACGTATAATACTGTATATTAGAACTTTTTTTATATACCGTATGTATAATAAGGACACTTAAAAATAGTCTAGACTTTATGTTACGATCATCTACGACAATTATTAATCATATTCATACACGTAAAATTTAATGTATAAATTAATTAATTAAAAAAATTAGTTTTAAGTTATAAGTAACAATTACCTTCCATAATTAATTATTTAGCAATGAAACAAATGCGCAGTTTTATTTTAGAAGGTATTTTATTTGCTCTCTTTCTAAATCACTAAATTTAAATCTCTTAATCACTCTTCCAGACTCACAAGTTTTACAATACAAACTAAAACAAAATAAGCAGTTGGAATATTGACACAGCTGTTTTTGTTTTGGAAAATTTTCAAAACATACTGTATTATACAGTATCATACGGTATATATCGATTAAAATCAAACGTGAAATATACGTGTATATATACATTACGTAACGTATATTATACGTGTATGTATAATACTGAATATTTTCTCCATTTACCCACCACTGCTCTTACCTCTCCCAATTATTGCAAAAACGACAAATCAAATCACTTTCATATTGTACAAGATGATACATTATATCGAGCACTACGCCGCTCAACTCTAAATATTCATTTTTATCATTAATACATCAAGATATAAGCGAAACAAAAAGCACGTCTTTAGCTACTGCATCCTCTTAAGTGTGATATGCATTCTTTATTGAAATGTGAAGGGTGCGCTTCTTCTCTTTTTGTAAGATATACTTAAAGTGGCGTTATATTAACAAAAACAATGTGAGGTCACATGACAGTCATTATAGCCCCGACATCCCCTTAAGGAGGTTCTTTAGATCTCCAGCGAATATTGCGGTGCGAGGAGAAATCGTAGTAGGGGAGAGTGCGGCGATATATGTCGTGGGCGAGATAGGCATTCGTAATTATTTTAATAACAATGTTACTTCTAAGGCTGGTAATTTTTTAAACGTTGTAAAATAGTCTATTGAAGGTTAGTACGTAAAAAGAAAATCATCATTTTAAATTATTTTGGAATAGAAAATAAAAATCTGCTAAGACTTCAAATTCTAGTTTCAATCGTTCATTTAATCCCATGCAATTTGAGGTGGGGCTATATGGGCTGACCCAATTGGGGCGGTATGGGTATTCATTTTTTTAATAATAACCCAATGTTAAGCGTTGCTAAGCCCTTAAAAGATAATTAATAAAGTAATTAACTCAATATAATCCAAAAGATAGGGAAAAACGGACACAGGAATTCTTCATTGCTACGCTGCTCACGATGATGTTGTCCAGATTTCCATTCCCTGTGAAAGGTAAAAGGTTCAGAGGGAGGAATTTAATTATTTATATAATATTTGAATCACAGGAAGATGGAGGAGAATTGGTTAGTCATACTACTGAACCATTATTAGAACTTACTTTATAATCGGACGATAAATGAGAAAAATGGTAAAGAAGGTCTATAAGTTATAAAAGAATGGTATCCAGTTCAAGGGATTGTTTCTGATGTCGTTTTAACACCGATATATAGGATAAAAAAACAAAATGAAATACCAATACTTCTTAAATAGGAGAATTTTCTGAAGAAAATTCTAAATTATTCAAATATATCGATATTATCATAAATTTAAAAGAAAACTCTCAAAAAGCTTATTTTGTGTTTCTTTTTATTGAATACAATCTGTCATTATTCCCTAATACTTCTAAAATCAATAACAAATAATTATCTAGATTACGATTTTAGGGCAGTAATGTACAATGAATGTGCAGAGAAACTGATGCACTTTATTTCAAAATCGGCTTATAACACAGACTGATATCAATAGCTTAACTGAACAATAGATTATCACTTATGTAAAAAACTTATTATTTTTCGAGGAAATATAAATGGATAATTCATGATAGATTGAAAATATTTTTCACATTCGAAGTAACTTATAAAACAACTTTCTAACATCTACTTGTTTTGATTCAAAAGTTTCGATATATTCAAAATTGAGATTATTTCCTTTCTTTAACAGTTTTCAATATTTTTTTGATACGAGGAAATGAGAATGAAGTATAAAACGATTTGTAACACTATTTTCAACTTGCCTATTAAGTAGTTCAACTCCTCTACTTTATTTATATATTAAAATTATTTGCAATCAATGTAAACAATGATTTTATTCTACTTATTTACAAAATAGTAAAAAGCGGGGTATAATGGTAGCATGCAAAGTTAATGGGAGCCGCGTTTCAGCTACTAAAGTAATCTCTAAACAATCCATACTAAAGAAAAAAATACTTATAATAAAAACGCCGCGTTTAAAACAAATACTCGTGACTCAATAGTTAAGTCGCTGTATTTGATACAAGTACCGCGACTTTGCAGTAAAAAAAACTCTATTCCAATGCAGTAAGGACCGAACAATATTATTTAATAAAATGATACTAATTCAGATAATCTGACCTTCGAATAATATAATAATGAGGAAGGGTACAGAGAAATTTATTTTTCTCGCTAGTACTATTATATTAAAATATTCAGATTGACAATTAGAACGTAAAGCTAAATATACCTACTCGAAAGTCCATACCGCACTAGAAAATTTTCAAGAGTCTCAGCAGTTTCAAAATTTTTAATTTTTCTGTTGAAGAAAAATTAAATATTTTGTCTGTATGCATATATAAATAGATTTTTAAGCTTTTAAAAATTATCAGAAAGTGAAAAAATCTCGATTTTTCATGTATAGTAAATCTTTTGAAACAGAACGTGTTTGTTTTTGCAATCAAAATTTGTTTTTATATTTCGTATATGAAAAACATTTTAAATTGCTAAGTTGATAGAGAATCATCCATGTATATTTACTGTAAATATGAAAGCCTAGAAGAATTAAAGAATACTTTAAAGTAACATCATTTTTCAAAATAACTCTTTGCTATTATATGCTTCTTCCAGAACATATATGTATTTATATATTGAAATTTAGTATTTCGGTTAAATTCTCTTTCAATTCACAAAAAATAGCAAACAAGTTTGTCTGCTACACATGACTGCGTATGCACATGCATACAGTTACGAATATATCCTTATGTCTTTCGATTAAGACAAGCCAATATCTATTCCGAATCCTTAACGGCCTTTTGTTAGAAGATCGAAAATATCAGTAAAGACATGAGTCTTCATCGGCAACCGTTACCAATCATAGTCGTGTTGATGAAATGGATTAGTACATGGTTGCTGAGCATGCAGATGTGTCATCATTGGAGGGATTTTTAGAATGTCAAAATCCTTGGTAACTACTTCATTGTATATCTGCCAGTAAAAAAAAATCTTATTAGCTTTATTAAATTGTAGTTTTCATACGTTGGTAATGACTTATTTATATTATTATAATAAACTGGGCATATCAGTAAAATTACAATTAAAAATAACTAATGCTTTGTCTAAATAGACAAAGAAACAGTATAGACATGTAAGAGGCTGCACAAGTGAAGTAATATGCATGCATGTGCTAGAAGTGCGGTATTTTATGCGCGCTAAACAGGCATTGGAAATAGAAATTCGACTTGAAATTCTTGCATTTTCAGGAGGTTGCATCAAATCTCCCGAGGAGTTCTGGAACGAGAGGAAATCATAGTACCTAAAGGTGCGGTAAAAAAGATAGTGCAAGTGCATATCCGCGAGGTAAGTAAGGTGTAGTTTTCGCCCTCACTTCAGGCGACAAATTACACCCATGCAAGAATCGCCTGTTTGTCGTACTTGCAGCGGAATAAACTAATTCGTGACTGATTTCCGATCATAAATTTGGTATCCGTACACACGGCAATAAAAAAGTTAATCACTTCGCACCCAAATTTGGTCAAATCGAAAAAAAAAATTTGTCATTATTATGTAAACTGAAACATCCTAATTAAAAAAAAATAAATGCACATCCCAATAACTACCTGTTGTTGCCCTAATACATAACCAGATAATTTTTGCTTAATACTGATACAAATGATACAAGGTTCCGAATCTTGATATTAATGAGAAATATGAATAAAATAGTTATTTGTATTAAACCTAAAAATAAGGTAAAAGAACCAGTGAATGGACACAAGAACATGTACTAGTGATTAGACATCCCTGGTGTCTGGACGATTTCCTTGGTTGTGATTGGTCGAACACGTCCAGATACTAATGCTATCCATTCACTCGGTCATTTACCTTACGTAGCAAAAATATATAAAGCAGTTACCGATGGGCGCTATTCACCTAACCTGCCATACGTAACCCGAATTCCACTATCGTATTATGGTAACCTTAATTCGTAGGCACATAGCACCCATAACAGCATTGATTGTAAATTCACAAAAATACATATCTATTGTAATAAAAATATGACACAAGTGCTTAATTGTATAAAGAAAAACAAATTTTGTAAGTAAATAAATTAAAATAACAAAATTTATATACGTGATTAAGGAGAAGTCGAAACCAAGAATGACCGTCACCTAACCTTGCGGCATTTTTCCAAAAATTTGACTAGATTTTACAAAATAACGTTAATCTGAAGTGACATGATTATTCTTCATTGAAATATGAAGAGTACTCCTTCAATGTAATAAAAATGTTTATAATTTTGATATTCTTTAATAATATATGCATAAGACTGGTCACAAAACCGGTCACGTGAAACAGCGCCGTAATATTTTTTTCCAGAAATTTACCTGCATTTTACAAAATAGTGCAATTGTCAAGCGCAATAATCATTCTTTATTGAAATGTGGAAGGTGCACTTCTATGAATATATGAAGTCTTTGTAAGGTTACATGACAGTCATCACAGCTCTGACATCCTCTTAAGTATTCGACAATCCAGTATTTTTGTGTACGAGTAGCTAACTATATATTTATTTCCAAAAATATATATTTTCACCTACTTGTGCACCTTACTTTTGTTAAGAGTACTAAAACATTACTTTGTTAAGTCTTCTAGGCAAAAAAATGATCGAAAAATGGTGTTATATCCTTAATATACAAAGCGCGTTTCTTAGGCTTTTACGCACATTGTATGAAAAAATAAATTTTAAACTTTACCTGGAAGCTCCTGCGTATAAACTCGTCATCCATTTTATCATTATTGCTATAGTTATATCCTCCTTGAGTATTACCATTTAAAAACGGATTATGTGGATTTACTGGAGCTAAAATAACAATTTATAAGAATTTTTAAAAAAGTATTGCATTATATCGTTTAGCATGCATCGGAAATTTTTTATATGAATTTACGTAATTTAGTAAGGGTTTAAAATTTAACACAGAGTAACATATTAGGACTTTATCGGACGGACCTAACATTTACAATACAGAATCTTTATGTTCGTTAAATTGAAATGGTAATGTTTCTAAATGCGACTTAGAAATAAAAAAGTACAATCGAGCCAACTTCAACTCCAAATCCAATCAAAAACCGGTTAAAATTTATCAATGATGATTTACATATTTAAAAAAATACTAATATTAGTATGTATCAAACAATTACCGTCATTGCTGCCAGGTACATTTAAATTTCCACCAGAATTTTGATAGGTTGCTCCATAAGTGGAGTCCTGATTAGCAAGCTCATGAAGACGATTTGAACTAAGTGCCCGAGGAATAGCATTACTTGGTACACCATGTGGAGCCAAATGTGTAACCTCTGCAACTTGGTGAGGATCTTCTGTTTGTGGCAGATCGGATACAAATCCAGTATCTTTTCGATAGAAATTTATAAAAATGAATGCTGCTAGAACTACTAAACAAATCAATCCGTATGCCCTAAATGTTGCTGTAGTGCCTGCAAATAATTTGAATAACAATTAAATTTACGCATGTAAATTTAATTTTACAGTATAAAAAAATAAAATATTAAAATAAGGACAAGACATGATTACCATAAACTGCAACAAACATTCCTCCGATAACTGCTCCACAACCTCTGCCCAAACCGTGATGCAACCCTTGCAGCACACCTTGTGCACTTGAGCGTAAATGAGTAGGTGTATTATGCGCAATATAACTACAACAAGCTGCCCAAACTGCAGCGTGAGTTATACCTTGAATAAATTCAAAGGGTAAAACCCACCAAGGATTTTTCAACCACGATATGTACAAAAATCTTAAAACGTTGCCACCCAGCCCGAGACATAGTACCTAAATTATGATTTGATATATAGCGAAGCTAATATTATATTTCTTTGCAACTTATATATTGATAAAATGAATACCTTAACATGGCCCATTTGACGAATAAGCTTGAAACTAAAGAAATAAGCAAAGATTTCAGAAATATGGTTAATCACTGAAGCAACACCGAATAAAGTTGGAGTTCCTCCATAATCCTGAAGGTGCCAGAATAGGAAAGTGAAAATCAAACCGATGCCGAATCCCATGAACCATGCGACGAATAAAAATGATGCACATTTAAGATCTTTAAATTGTTTTAGTACGGTCACCCATTCTGGAATTTCTCGTGTTGTTTGAGCGAACATCTTGGTCTGAATAAAAAGATATGCACATATATTTATATTTAATAGTAGTTTTGGGGACTTTCAAAGGTACAACATCATTTGTTTAGAAACCGACTGCATTATGTAAAAAATTCCTTATAATCTTAAGTATCTGACAGTATTTTCCGGATATTTTTATTAATTCTCCTACTCAGTGCAAAGAATTATTCTTTAGTAAGATTGTTAAATTCTGAGCTCAATATTAGAATCGCAGAAAACATAGTTAAAAATTGCCTAGTTGAAAATACCCGCACGGATTTCTCGCAAAAACCACGTAGATTTCCATAAGATGTCCGTAATTAAATGGCTTGCATAAATGCTAGATGATTTTCATAAGAAATCATATGGATATTTTCAACAGGGACTTATTCCTGCACAGTCGAACCCCATACAGTGAGTTCTCCCGCACTTAAAACAGCTGATCCTTGAATACTGTTACTTGGTATTCAACTGCGCAAGTACAGTCTCCTGACCTTTACTCTCATTCCTGATTGGTTGAAGCGCTAGTTACAGTGTTCGAGATGCTCGATTCTAATGAGTCATACTTTTCAGGGTTCGACTGTACAATTAGATTTATGTATAAGACAGAATTTTTGAATGCACGTAACAGTTATTAAATCTGTATAAATGGTATTCAAAAGTCTGTGATACATAGATATATTGCTTTCCGTGGCTGCGCGAATAAAATCTAATAAATGATAATTGATTCTCCATCTTAAATGTATCTATTAATTACATAATTTTCTCGGATAGAGAAATCCGATCCTCGCTGAATATAATCACTCCCTGTCTGATATAATTTATCATTATTCATATGTACTAAATAAAGTGCTGCGCATTTAAGGGAATTTCGAAGTAGTAGCTATGTGCGATACACACGTGCTATTCTAGCTCTATGATAATATTTATAATTAGAAGTTACGATGTGCACTAGAATTACAAGAGTATGTGTAAACTATGTTGACTCAACAATAATAAATCGGTAGTACCCCTTTCTGCGAAGAATAGTTTTTTCAGACTTAAATATTTCTTTGAACCTTGCCGTTTTAGATACCATCTACTATTTTAAAAATTATCTCTACTAGTTTAAAATTTTTTTGAAAACACATAATGTATTGTTCCAATTTTTTTAATACTGCTAATATTGTTATAATTAAATATTAAAAATTGGAAACAAACCTTGCCCTCTGGAGGTTGTGGCTTTAGATTAATATTAGAAGAATCCTGCAGACCAGGAAGATTCAATTGTTGAGAAAGCTGACTTTGTAGCTGCTCCTCTCTAGTTGGTTCAACAGGAGATTTCTCAACTTCCTTTAATTTAATAAAAATAAATGAATACTACAGTTAATTTCATATTCTATAAAAAGCTACGGAATGATAACTGCTTACTGGTTCTGCTGCAATTGGATCATACTTAAAATTAATTTGAGTAGCCGTTATAAGTGCTGCGCCCATCAAAACACTGAATATAGCAAAACAAATAGTATAATTTTTTTCTTTAGGATCTGGGCCGCAAGGATGATCAGGAAAAGCAGTACTGTGGTCTAGAGCAATGCCTACAAAAAACATTGCTAGACCCCAACCGAGACTGCCAAACATACGTTGATGGCCGTATCTGAATAATAAATCAGAATGGAAAATTTAGATAAATGGTAGAGCTGTAAATGTGACAAGCAAATTAAAAGCTCCATGGATTTTCCCATACAAAAACTATAATAAAGAGTATTAAAATAATAATTAAGTTATAAATAAAACAGTTGATTAAATCTTATTCTGTACCTGTCCGCATCTTCACCAAGAAGTGTAATGACAGCAGAATCTGCCAAGGTTATTGCAGGAGCAGCGAAAAATTCTCCAACTACCACCAGCAGTAGGAGAAGAAAAAAGGTTTTTTGAATATCCTAAACATAAGGTAATATAATTATTTGCTATGTCACAATAGAATAATTAAATCAAATAAGACTGTAATTTGACTTCCTAATGTGGGACATGACTTTTGCACAGCTTAAATTATCTTTTGTCAAACAAAGAAATCAATCGTGATATTTTAATTAGGGTATATCGGAAATTTCATTTAATACTTTAATAATACCAAATAAGTCAGCTTTATTCATAAGCATGACAAGAATTGCAAACTATAACGTTCAATATATCCATATTAAAATATTACGATTAATTATACATTTGCTTTAAAATGATGAATTTGAACCCAGACATGCTTCATCGAAAAGCCAAATAGCAGCCTTTATTTTCAGACATATGCATTGATATTGAAGACTCAACTTACCGGAATTCTATATACAATTGAACTAAACATTGGCTTGACCCAACCTTTGTTTTCTTTTTCGTCATAATTAATAGCATAACTAACTGATAGCGGACTTTGTCCAACAGTCGATGACTGTAGTTTTATATTTCTACGAATTCTTTGATGATGGTTTTCTGAGTCGTCGATATCATATACTGCTTGACTTAATTCAGCTAAAGTGTTATCACTTTCTTCATCTCTATCTAACTGCTTTTTCTGGCCGTATTCTTTAGAATTTTGCCTTTCATCGTCATCAATAGATTTAAGTTGCTTGGATCCGCTGGAAAGGTTAGACTCACGCTTCACCATGATTTTTAAAGGTTCAGGTTTTACGCGAGTCTTCAATCGTTCGTATGCTTTTTTTGGAGGCTTGCCTTTACTATTTTCTTTTTCTAGAGGTTCATTCTGTAAAAGATAAAATTAAAAACATTAACTTAACAGTTTACTAATTCTTAAATTTTTATTACCATGTTTAATATATATTTCGAGCATTTGAAACATATAAAAAGTGCGTAACAGTCAGGAAAATATTAAATTACCTAAGAATGGATTGTTCTTTGGAAAAGTATACATTAGCAAGATTTTTGTAATTCGGTAATAACACTAAAATTATTTCTGAAGGAAGAATTTTTGGAATTGTTACATTGCAATAATACTCCAAGAATATTACAAGTATTATTGTAGAACCGTTACCATATAATATTTTAGAAACATAACTTATTAACAATTATATTGTAATAAATGTGGAAAATATTGAACTTTTTAGAAATATTTATATAATATTACAGAGATGTATCTGAAGATATTTTCCTGTTGGCTAACGAAAATATGTTACTAATATTAAGGTGGTTTTCGAACTTATTGTAAAAATACAGAATTCGTTGAAAAAATTTATATTGATAGCTATCCACATGTAACTACGCGTATGCAGAATTTCAGGCGGGGTTAACGACTTAAATTTAAAAAAAAAATAATAAAGAAATTAAAAAATTTAGTATTTGTTCTTATAGAGATAGGACGTTTTAAATGTATTATTTCAACTTTTCTTACGTATAAAAATATAGATTCTTTCAGAAAACTACATATTCATATTTAAGGCTGCAAATAATAAGAATATGTAAACAAGCTACGTTAACGGCTGTATTAAAAAGTTTTTGAATATTACATGTCAAAATAAGGCTATAACACATCTATTACATGTTTTATTTTGTAGATAAAATTAATATGTATGCTTAAACTTTTACTTTAAGCTATAATTATTTTATGTTTAAGTTAATAATAGCCTCAAAAATCTTCTCAAGCTATTTCTACGTCAAAAATAAATTAAAATATTTGGGCTCCCCTGAAGCACCCTCAATTTTTTACCCTATGCGCTGAAGCTACCTTAACATAATATATGGCACACTTATTGATATTTCTGAACTATTCTTGCGATTTTGGTCGCGTTCTTATGAAAGGTTGATGACAAATTTAGCTTTCGCGAACTCGCCGAATATCAGATAACCGTTACATTTACATTACATTTTCCATAATTTACCCCATTGAAAATAATCGCAACTGTATAATATCATATAGCCAAAGCGCATTTCAAAGCATGTATATTTAATTAAATATATGCCAAAGTGATAGTAATTCATAATAATATGCTGTACATGCTGCACATGTCCTCCCCTTCAAATGTAGCTATTATTCTGAATGAATTTATAGTGCCAACAAGCTGAAAAAAAATCTGGTGGATTTACAAGTTTTTTCAAGTTAGATTACTACATCATTTTATCTTCCACCAATTTATCTAATTGACCAACAACCTCCTTTGCAAAATCTTTTCGTAGAACATGATTTAGTCAAAAGTTTGATCAGAAACTAACAAATAACCTTGTTTGTGTATTTTTTAAGAAGAGTCACTGTGACTTATGAGCTGTATGTTTGACGAAACATGTCCTGCTATTACAGTTTTAGTGATAATTATATCTTATTGCAATCTTTAATTTTAACATATACAGACTATATTTATAGGTATCTGTGATCTGGGGCAGCATGAATTGATTTCTGCTTAAGTGATCCTTTTAACTTTAACTACGAACACCGTATCGTATAACGAGAAATTGTTATATTTTTAGATATATACGCACGGACCTGTGTTTTTTTACATTTGCTATTATAATTATTAAGAATAAATATGTTCATCTCAAAATACCCACTAGTTTTCAAGCAAAAAAATAAAAAACGATTTCAGGAGTGAACTTTGGGGGTAGTTTCCCCTAGAAGTGTTTTTTCCTTAACTTTGATGTAACTATATAATATATTACAGTTTCATCGAAACTGGCGAGTTCGAGTTGGGATACCTTCTTTGTTAGTTATTACATAGATAGCAATACATGAAGAGAATAATTTCTTGGTACAATAAAGTGTTTGTGGTCAAGTGGATAGAGTGTTGGACTTGCAAATCAGAAAGTACGAGATTCAAATCTCTATATTAAGTAAATTTACCAAGAATTAAAAATATACATTAGTGCTTTTATTTCCTATATTCCAGTTCCGTTAAGGATAATCAAGCCGATAAAAAATGCCGTATAAAAAATGAGTAAGATATTCTGTAGGATATTTTAATGAGGCTTACATTTCAGAATCATAGGTAATACTTACGAATGTTATAAGCATGGAAAACATTACAGAATGGAGTAAATTATTATGTAATTTTATAAGAACAATTTACAGCAATCTATATTGAAAATTTTATATATACAAAAAGTACCGTAATTTTAAGTACTAACACAATAAAATAAATGGAAATTAACATTAAAATCTTCAGAACACAAAATCAAAAAACGCAAAAATAATGAAAAATAACGAGAATTCTGAAATATCACTTTAAAGTAACATAGAATACCGGAAAGATATCGTAAAGTTATGCAAACTATTGTAAAGTATAGAAATAATAAAGTAATCCTTGTATTCTACCGGAAAAATATCTAATTGTATTTTAGAAAAGATTTATAAATCTTTTCTAAAACGTGTACTTTTTATTTTGATTACTCCGGTCAGATATTAGATTAATATATTAAAAACCGTATACTGCCACGGACCCAGTTCCTATTAATTAAAAGCACTTCGCATTCTTATGACTATATCTGAATAAAATAACAGGTTAAATCTTTGTACATTAAGGTTTTAACTTTCATTAAATTTAATAAAAATTGATATTCGATTAATAAGACATTGATAATAATCATTGTATTAAAAATACATTGAGAAGCGGTTTTGGTTGTGTGATTTAAATATATGGGAACAGTTCGTTCAAATAGGCACCAATTTTTTATCAAAATTTAGCATTGTATAGAATAAATGTATCAAAAGTAATTAGTACAAAATAGATATTAGTAAAGTAAATAGTAATGATAATCAAAATGTAGTTACAATAAGACGTTAAATGATTATCACTATATTAAAATAACTCGATCATGACTATAAAATTTTGAAATTTCTTATATAGGGTAAAATTACCGTCTTGGGCCACCTTAGTGCCAGTTGTGGGCACGCTTGTTTACAAAATTCTGTGTAATTATAAATTAGTATACCACTGTATCGATAGTTGTATTTAATTAAATTGTCGCTTGACTATAGATATTATATTTTTCAAGGTAAAATTTTTTTATAGCTTCAAAGATTAGTTTAAAAATGGTCAGAGACAGAGCAGTGACCAAAACAGGCAAATCTACCCTATTTAATTGGAAATTTTCCGTTACACAAAAGTACACTGAGAGAAACGATGTCTTGTATTAAATGATCAATGGATTTACAGAACCATTAATGAATATTACTTTTATTAAATACGAATTCATATTTAAAATATTCTAATTAAATATTCTAATTAAGTAGGCGGTAATTATGATAAAAAACATATAAAATATTTATATATAATAGTTTACTAGTAAACATTTTCTTACTGATATAAGGTAAGTAGTTCCTACTCCGATCAGAATCAATACTTTAAACACCTTTGTGTAATGAAAAGTTTTAAATTAGGTTGCATTTTCCTGGTTATTAAGTTATTAAGAGCTAGCACATTGGAGCGGCATGTTATTGTATTATCTCGAAAAATCGCTAACTTGGCCAATATTCCAACATGGAATGGGAAACCAATATTTATATGAACGTATAAATTTTCATTTTATCTATTTTTCAGATTTTTGACCGTACTAAATTGATAGAAATTTTAAGGTTAAACACATACCTTCAGAAACTTCTTGTATTCTAGTAAGTCTGCTGGTCTATTCCTTTTTATCAATTCATCTAGATCTATGTTGGAAACCTCCTGTTGAAATGTTTTATTTTGTGTTGAGTATTGATTGTGTGTCTGTCTTTTGATTCTATAAGAACCATTCTCAAGTTTCAATCTAGGTAACACTTGGTTTTCATTTATATCAACGATTAATTCTTCATGAAGTTTTTTAGAAGCGATGTTCCTTGCAGTTAATGCTTTTACTTTGATAACATTTCTGTCTGATAACAGATTTTCATCAGAAAAAGCAGATCTTTTTACAATTTTTTGGTCTGCATCAGGTACATATAAACGACTTGTATGATTCTTATAAATCATGCACGATACAGCTGGAGGTTGAATAAAACCGAGAGGTAGTGTAAAAATAATCCAGCAAGACAGTGACGCCAAAAGAATCAATTTGCCTTTTTGCCATCTATAATATGAAATAATTAGGTAATACATGTAAAAAAATCAATATGACATATTATATATACTATTTGAACAGTGTGACTAAAGTAGAATAACTTAAGAGCCGTAA
The DNA here is from genome assembly GCA_900490025.1 of Megastigmus dorsalis. NCBI lineage: Eukaryota > Metazoa > Arthropoda > Insecta > Hymenoptera > Megastigmidae > Megastigmus > Megastigmus dorsalis. The sequence goes on along the minus strand of UELU01138561.1, from coordinate 57,377 downwards.
ATCAATACAAATCTGAATTCAAAAATATTCTAAAGAAGTATTTTAATATTACTAACCTGTCGGCCCAGGATCCCCAAAAAGGGGCGCTGAAAAACTCGATAAATGGTCTAAGACCAATAAGCAGGCCACATTGACCAGCATTCATGCCCATTTGTTTAAAATAAACACCCATAAGAGGGAAAAGAGAACCAAAGGCGGAGTAGAAAAAAAAGTAAAACGTTTTTACAGTAAGGAGCTCTTGATCAACTGCGCCAAATAGATATTCAATGAAGTCATTTTTTCCTCGAATTTTGTGCGTTGCTTCCTTCGGTTGAGGGTAGAGATCAGGGTCAACAATACCCTCAGCTTGTGGATCCACCATAGGTCGGGCTCCAGGTACTTGCGGTAAACTTCGACCTCGTAACTCCGCTCCATCACTTTGCAGCGTATCGGATGTGTAGTTATAGTCCTCCTGCCCGAAATTTTGCATGATTCTGGCTTATTCTTTGGTCCTTGTAATTAACACTACTATTACAATTGCAAAATTTCTATGCTCCTGCTTGTTGTGTTGACTGTCGCTATCGCGGTCGTCGTTATCGGCAATCGGACTGCGCAGAGCTGTCGGTGAAGCACCGAATCAATGGTTGAACATTCATCTGTTTCTTCTTTTGTACAATCAATAAGCGTGCTACTGCGCCGACGCATGACACCCGCAGGTAGGGGCGAATTCTCTAGCCCTCCAGCCCTCATATAATAACCTCTAAATGCCTGATCGAACTTAATTTTGTTGCTTTTGTCGATACGATGTTGGATAGGCCAAGTTCTAGTATTTACTTATTATTCCCAAGTTAATGTTTCAGATAGAAATAAATTATATCGATAACGATGATTAAAATATTTTATAGCAAAATATTTTTTACAAAGTCAAATAACTAATTTCAATTCCACGATAAAATTTTTTAAATTATTAATTAGTATATATTGTTTAATGCATAACTATAATTTTATTGCACACTCGTAATTATGTGCTATTGAAATCAAAATTCATTTATAAAAATACTCATAAGAACACTCATATTCAGCCATATTTATCGATTAAAAAAACCTATTTCCATTTTGTTATTTTAAACATTCATTGGTATGTGGTCAGTAATTGGAGTAGATAGATTACCTTAGCAGTAGATTACCCTACTCAACAAATTAATGGAACACTAGTTCTTTTCTTAAAATCACATTCACATGGACGTAATTTTGTTCCGAAAATAGACATAAAGAAATATGAAAAAACAGTAAATGAAAGAATTTAAATGCATACTTTACGATCGTGTTAGAATTTTTCTGAGGAGATCAATCTAATAACAATCTGAATATAATACTATTATAATAAGATAAAGTACCCTAATTCGGGATAAAACGTCAATGGAGCAAAGTTCAAGTAATAATTACACTTAAATAATAAGTATTTATACGATTCTTTTTCTTCCTTAACAATGCGGCATTTCTTCATCCGCCTATTACAAAAAAGAAACTACGAAAAAGTTAAAAATAAATAAAATATGGATATGTCGGCTCGTAGGCATCGTTAAATTTATTCATATTTTGTAGAAGCCCTTCATTTTTACCTATAGGATGACAACCATAAAGGAGGTATGCGTCAATTACAGTGGTCTAAAAGTAAAGGTTAACTTTACAGTAAAAAATAAATTATTATATTAGTGTTGAAAGTATTCTTGTAGATATTGCTGTGGGTTCGTTTATATCGTTGCAAGCTTAATGTTACGCCATGTTAAAGTATATAGAGATCCCGCGCAGTATTAGAAGCGCGCATGCGCAGACCTTTGAATATATTACTGCGGATCAACATTGGTTCATGTAGTCACCGTGTTTCAGGAATTCGCAGTAATACCCAAACCCCCTGTTGATTGTTTATGAAATTCAAGACTATTGCGAAATAGTATATTACAATCTTAGGCCGGAAAACAGGTTTTCGACTTTATTCGATTTTATGACACTTAAAGCAGGAAACTCGATTTATCGTATGCAAGAAGAAAGATACATGCGTTAAATTGAGCTTCTCACACGTTGAGCGAAAAATAGATTGCACCCATGGGTGACCTTCTCAAACAAACGTTCACACACGAGTAAAATCATTTTATCACATTAGTATCGAAATATACTATTACATATTATTTATCTATCCTACTAAGTATTACGAATAAATTGAAATATTTTTTGAAGCCGGTTAAAGTATCTGAGTACGGATTCGCCAGACATCTTAAACATAGTATTTCACACATACAAGAAAGGAAGCAAGGTTTTCAGTGTGCAATACATTTAAGAAAAAAATTCCATAAATACGCTTACTTTACTTGGCTTTCTATTATGTTTATTAAATCGTATAAAATCCTAAATGAGAAATCCTATGAGGATAATATCAAATCAAACCTTTAGATTAAACTTTCAAAATCTAAATCACTATTTAGAGCATAAAAAAGTATTTAAGAGGAAATCGGAGGACTCTGTTTTATCCATGGAGTATAATTAATGAATGTTCTAAAACTTGGTAGAAACTGTAGAAATTCACTATAGAATTGGGCTTAGCGGAGAAAATTGTAAAAAACAGGTAGAAGTTAAAAAAGTTACTTACTCCATCATGAGATATTCACCTCGATGCTACTTGGAAAAGTAAACAACTAAACGCTGAGTAACAAGATGGCATCAAAATTTGGTGCATCCACCTCGCAATCGGTTTCATACTTTTTATAAAATATACTGAAAGTTCGCCGTCTAATTAAATTTTAATTATTCTTATCAGTTGTAAGACTTGGACTCAACAAAGTTTTTCTGTGAAAATATCTTAATATTTGTTAAATAAGTAAATGTTTTCGTTCGTTAAAAGAATCTTAAGTGGATGTGACTTTCGGACATTCGAACCAATATTGCTCCCAAGACTATCAACTTTCGTTCTTTCGTATGAAGAAGAGGTATTGCGGATTTGCATCTTTATTCCCCTCATAGAATAACATTTTGAAAATTGTACCATCTCAAGAGTATAAGAGAATTAAAATATATTTTAGTTATGAATTTTAAGAGGTTATATTAAATTTAAAGAAAATATAATATGAATATAATATGAATAAGTAAATAAGTATTTAAAGGCGTTTCGGCTTTTGAATCACTTGTGAACCATCATCAGTACAATGCAAGTGATTCTTATTGTAGACGATTCATATTTTTGTTATAAATGCACATACAACTAACTCTTAAGGTTGATGGCGGCACTAATTTAAATGCCAAGGTGAATAGTCGCATGATGCAGTATAAGTAACTTTGTAATTTTCCTGTTTTTCAACATTTTCTCGGTTGAGCTCAATTCTATAGTGAATTTCCAGAGTTTCTGCCAAGTTTCAGAACATTTCATTCAGTATAAAAGTAAAATTATGAAGCTGGGTCTCGTAAATTGGCTATACTTCATGGGTTACACAGAGTCCTTCAGCTTTCCCTTAATTAATTGTTCTAGTTACTTAATGGAAAAGTATAAAATAATTTTCGATACAAATGTAAGCGATTCTTCGGCACAGGCTATTTACCCGAACGAAGCAAATGTTTTGCATACTCGTACTGAGTACACAAAATCGACGTTTTGCGCGAAGAAAACTAACACGAAAAGTCTTGTTTGGTGCACTCCTTTACCATTCATCAAGGAGGCTGATAGTTTTTTTTAATGGTTTTTAAATTGCGAGTTTTTGACATAGGGTACAAGTTTTATAATTTTACCTTGCAGCTTTAATGAGGATCATTATTGGTATTCTCCTTCAGTACAATAGACTGATTTTACAGAATATTAAAGTATTTCTTTGTCACAAGGATAATGTAAAGAATAATCCCTTTTTTTTGTTATTTATCAAACCAACGAATATCCAAATATCATCAAAGAACAACTTATTAAAATAATATCTATCAGAATTTAAAATATTTTTCTATAATCAATATTCTCAGCACCTGATCATGGGCTATAAAGTCAAATATAACAATTGAAGTCAAGACAAAAAAGCCAAAGATAATAAGATAACAAAATAATAAAATGACACAAGCTTAAACACATATAATACAAAAAGTTAGTCACAATTATGTAGAATTGTTCAGAGTTATATAAATTTCAGCCGTGTTAACAGACTTAAGAAATCGTATTTTTGATGAAATGATACTTCTTAAAAAACATTATAATGAGAATAAAACATATCACGGAAAAAAGATTAGGTTAGCTGCTGCGCCAACCAGCTCTGCTGCTAGAATACTAGTGTCCCGAGCCGCTTGATTTAACCATAGGAGTACTTCTCCGCCTCACACGGGGGAACTGCTGTCTAGTGTGGGGGAACTACAGCGAAGTCTATAGACGCTCGCTTACAGTGTTACTCAATGAAATTTACAATGCTGAGTTAAGCATAGTTTAGTATAGTTTTACTATTGCTAATTCAATCCTCGTATAAAGTTTATTACTTTTTATTTAGTTTTTGATTAGTTTTTAAAATACTTAATAAATGTTTATCAAGCTTTTATAATCTTATAATCAAAAAAATTTTTAAAAATTCTGCAAATTACAAAGCCTACACTTTTTGACGTGTTAAGTCACGGGACTCTTTGCCTAAAAGGAATGTATTTTTAATACTACTTTTAGTTGCAATTTTCTCCACTAATTCACTAAACATGTATTTTGTGGCGCCACTAGTGACTTAAGACAACGAATTGCGACTATATTTTCCCATGGATTATTCGCTCACTATCAATATCGATCGCCATAGTATCTAACTTTAGTATTAAAGCTCAAACTTTGATCCATCAGTTGTTAAGGGTCGAGAGTATTCTATTCGGAATTAAAATTTTAATTTTCTATATTTTTTCAAATGTTTGTCACTTATATCAAAAACATGTTTAACATATTTTTTGGGATTTCTTGTGAGTGTCCTGATCAAAAATGAAAACTAAAGTGTACTTTTTGTGCTTTAGTTTGATTTTTTATACGAGGTACTCGTATTTTTTATTGTTTAATTTTGGAGGTTTCGAATTTTATGGTTTATTAAACGCAAATGTAGATTTTAATCTTCATTCGCATGTACTATAGTGTACGAAAATTTAAAAAAAAATCAGATTCAGACAATTAATGGTAAAACGATGTTTACGATGAGACGAATGCTTAAATAAATAATATTTTGGGAGTTTAAGGGAAAAATGAATGAAATTAAAATAGCCATATAACAAATACCTCTTAATCTCTTCTTGTAAATACAAATAAATTCTAATTCTGATTAATATTAAATAATTGCTTTATAAATTAACTTAGTACGTAAAACAGTGGTTAACGCTTGTTATTACAATTTGCAGCTTTAACTTATTTTTAATTACAAAACATTTAAATATTAAACTTTATCTTTATACTAATATTTCAGTTTAGCATTAATAATATTATAGTTTAACATTATGTTTTAACCTTATAATAGTATAGCTTAACATTATAATGGTATGTATAAATTTAAGTCAGAATTAGCGAGAGATACGGATGTTCACGGTCGCTTTTTCTAACTGTCTTTATTATTATATATGTATATATTAAAGATTTTGCCCATCATATATTGCCCCAAATGCATTATTGTACTTAAACATATATTATCATTTGTAAAAATGCAGTAGATAATACAACTGCGTATAAAATTGTTGAGTCATATATTGTATAGTGGCTCGGGGTCATTGCGCCAATGAATGACCGGATGTGGATTTCACAAATGGTAACATTGTATTTTTAATATTTAAACGTTATTTCAATTATCAAAACGGCTCTGGAACGATTCTTTAAGAATTAAAATGGTCAATTATCAGATTTAAAGAGTAAAAACAATATAAAAAAATCAACACATTCGCAAAACGCCCGTGAATGGCTACCTACATTAATACTGTATTTTTTATGTATTATTCACAATTTAGCACAAAAAGATTTAATGAATTCAATAATCTTATAGAAATTTATTAAAAAAACAGAGTCAAAAGTAATTTTTTCATATTTTTTCAAGACAGTGGACATGTACTGGTGACTGGTCGGGCACTGGAGCTGTGACCCTATATGGAGAGTATATGGAGAGTATCTGTGGTCTGGGGAAAGGGATTTTGATGAGATTTTGAACAGTGTTTTCTAGTATCTGCAAATGAAGCTAGACGCTTACAGATTGATCTCATAGGTCCTAAAAGCTGATATGCAGTTATAAATGCATCAGTATTATTAATGCATCTATATAGATATAAAAATTTTCACTGCGATAAACGTATGAGTAATGCTAATTTTTGTCGCTGCATCTTGGTCTAGGACCTATGAAATTAAACTGTGCTTACTGGGTTCCTTACTTAAATACTAAAAAACACCTATTGTAGTCTCGCGAAAATCCTTTTTCTATAGCTCAGATACTTTCTTTGTTAACGTCATTGTAAATAGTTTAAATAACTACTTTAGTAAATTTAATGTTAAGAAAGACTGTTCTATATGGTCGTTTGTAATCTGAATAATCTTTAAGTCAATAAAACTGTGCATTTTTTAATATTAGCAATGTCATATTTATAGAATTAAAACGATTTTTTTTAAACTTAGAATGTCTTTAATGTAAAATATATATCATACGCAAAAGCCTAGTTGTCTAAAAAATTCATGCATAAACAACTATGGACTTTACAAATTAAAAGTGGAATTACCAAAAACGGAAAACGGAAATTAGATTAAGCTCTCGAAATCAGACTTTGATAGTACCTAAGCTCGTCGAAAGAAATTATAATTAGTATTACTTCGGAATATTCATCATGGCGGAGAATGCAATTAGATTCTGCGAAACATCTTTAGTATATATGTATATATTTTATTGTTTTTATATATAATATTCAACTATTAAGGGAAAAATGATAGAAATGTTAACTTATTGAGGCAGAAGGACTTCTATTTTCCAAGCGTATATTCTTTGGTTACGTATAGAAGATCGATCGTGTGTTAAGTGACTGCCTACGTCACTACTAACGACGTCACTGGAGAACCGGCTGTGGCAGCTAGTATGAGGCAAGACCAGTGAGTATTCAATAATGGGAGGTGGAAAGCAGAGGGAGAAGGAGAGGAAACCCCTCTTCTGCACATAAGATAAGTGGGAGTAAGTTACAGAGGAGAAGTAAAAGAGAATCAAGAAGAGAGGGAAGTTGACGTTGTCAGGAACGAACAGACAAGAAGAAAAAGGGAGAAGAAGATAAGAGAGAGAACTTACGGGTACACACAAAGATTCTCTCACACATATGCACGCGTGCGCGGATTGATTCGAAGAGCAGGGATTGGCTGGCAGCTGCTCAGCGTTTCCAAATATGGGACAGTCTCCGCGGTCCATTCATAAAACTACGGGGCGCGCCGCCGTTTAGTTCAGTCTGTGTGCGCCCCCCACGCATTCAGTGTCATTGGTACTGCATACAGCATCTCAGTCACGCACGCATGCTACCATGCGCTTATCCGAATACGTTCATTTTCAAAAGTTATTTTACTTAATAAAAATGTGGTTGAAAATTTAAAAATTTAATAAACACGGAGTGCTTCAATCAACGAGTGTGTTACCATAAAATGTAGACTAAACTTAACTAAGATAATGAAAGAATCATTAATACCAGAAGTTCGTTGAAAGTTTTGTGCAAGTGAAAATTGAGATTTAAAAAAAAAACTTCTAAACCAAAACTAATTGTGGACTTGTATTTTAAACAAAACAACCTCTCATTCTAAATAATGACGATGGATGGTATGGAAGTAATAAGCTCTCAGCCCCATGCAGCAGCAGCTAGCCCATTTCTGCTGTCATCGCCACCTCTTGGACATCATCATGCAACCTTCAACCTACAAACTGTACAGTTGAGTTTTGACGCTTGCCTAACATACAATGCTTCGACAACTTGTGGTTCTAATAATACTGGTTGTATTAGTAGTGTTAATTTTCTCTCTGGAACGTCACCTTCGAGCTCCTCTATAGCTGCTGTAGCATCAGCTTCAGTGCCGGCGACAATATCAGCACCTACTGTTGTAACACCATTAAACTCAAAGTCTGTTCCTACATTAACTTTGACTACCTTACCTATTCCTCAACAATGCATTACATCAGGCTCGGTAGAACAGCGCCATATGAATAGTCATATCCAAAATCAAGAAATAAGAAGACGTCTTGAAATAGAAAATTCTTCATCCCTTGATGATTCCGTCGGGAACATTAAGAAACGTCGCTTGCAGCGCACCAATTGTGAAAATAATAATAAAGAATGTACCGTTGAGTACAGGGATATGACTCAAAACTCTGATGAAAAAGATAAACCAGATGATCTTAATACACCAGTTACTACCAGTAGTGATTTGCCTTCATTTTTTGGTCCCGCCGCACTCGTGGAGCCGCCGCCTATTACAGGTGCTTAAAATATATTGCATTTAGAATATTAATATTTAAGATACCACATTCAAAGTGTTCATTTAGGTAATGAGTTGGTAGATAGAATTTATTCTTGTATCCACGACTGTGTATTACATGCATGCAGGTGTGTGAGTGTGTGCGTGTGCGTGTGCGTCTGTGCGATGCCCAAGCATGCTTGCATCCGTTTATGAATAGACATATCAGCATACTAAATAAATATGATCATAAATTATTTTTATGTAATATTCAGTATTATATACTGTTCAAAATGGCCATTTGTAGATTAACAAGTGGTTAGGGATAATCTATTTTTATTCAAAAAAAGCATACGCAAGTTTTAAACGCGCTTACGATTCTTCGCATCGCTGGTAGCGCAAGTTAATATTGAAAAATTAGTTTGATTTTACGTTATAATGTAAAACTAAAATAATGACCTTTTACGAAACTCAATACGCATTTTTAGATCCAATATTTAAAGTTACGTAGCACTCTGTAATTTTATGAAATTAATGAATGATTCCAACCGAGATCCGGAGTTTGGGTTACTTTAAAAAATTAATCTTATTAATTCTTATTATAATATTCAATTTACATGTTACAAACTCAATTACGGAATCAATGAAAATATTATAATTTTTATTTTATTAGAAAATACCACTCTTTCATATTTAAACAAACTTAAATGCAGCAAGTACGCAAATATTATTTAAGCTGCGTGAAATTTACAACTTATTCGTGAATTCTCTGGTCATATTGTACTTATTTTTCTATATTATATAAATTAGTTGTATCTAATACAAGCGAAAAATCATTTATTAAATGGTTCCAAATGGTTTAACATAATTGTTAATTAACTTATTATATAAAAAAATAGAACAAAAAAAGTATTTATTTTAATCAAAATTATAACGTTAAAAAACTATTTAGTTATTTTATAAATTAAGTTCAATATTCATATATATGATTTTCAAAATAAGTCTGTGACGTCGATCGAGTAAGCAATATACCCGGCTAATGTCGAACATGTTGAGTCGGATCAATACTTGGCGACCCCGACATTCAGAAAGTCTCCTCCCCTCCAAGCAAACTACCCCTACCTATATATTTTGTATTCATTCATGCTCTACCATTCTTACCTGAATTCTTGTTGAATATTATTTCTACGTTAGAACAATCCCAAATTACAATTAAATCATATTAGCATTTTGAAAATTCATTCTCCTTTTTAATCATTGATAAAAACATATAAAAATATTTTATAATTGATTAAATAATATAATAAATATCTTTACAACAATTCGGTAATTAGTTTTATTTAGTCTTTAGTTAGTATTGTAGGAATGTACAATTAATAGCAAGTAATAAAATAATTTAGAAATATTTATATTTTTATCTGAACTAGGATTATATAACAAATTAAAAATATTATTCTGTATATTGATAGACTCGTTATACGAGTTAGATATTTGTATCTATTGATATTGATTATATTTTATAAATTTAAAATAGATGTATTTTTACATTTTAGTATTTCATTGCTATATTATAATGGATCTATGAAGCGATTGCTCAAACCCGATTTATTAAGTATACTTTTCGCATTAAATTTTACTACCAAAGAATGAGATAATTTGTAATAACAGTAAAAAATAAAAATTTTATTAGTTTAACCGAATAAGTACCAATGAATGACCGTTTGCTAAAAAGAGGGCCTATGACTAAGTCAATTCATAAGTATTATTATGGTTATAGAGAACATGATTATAAATTGGATTTCTGGTGAATTCAAAAATGCATTTTTAAAGTCAAGAATGACATTTCATTGCTTTTTTTTACAGATAAAAGCGCCACATCACCTGATTACTTACTGGTGTTAATCGGTCATTCATTGTACCAGTTTTTATAAATATACACTCAATATTCAAAGACCCGTAATATTACTTCGATTGATCTATAATTACACGCAGTTCAAATGATGAATTTAGATAAATTGGTAGGGTTACTACACCAGTTCTTGACAATATACCAATGCATTTTCGTAGGCTGAAAATATATAAAAAAAATAAACTTGACATTTATGAATTGTAAAAATTCATAAGATTATTTAATACTTTAAAGGTTTTGGTATAAAATTACACATAATACACAAAAAATTCCATGTTAATGTAGGTGATTATTCACTGGTATTTTTCATTTTTGTAAATGTGTTTTCCATTGTTTTTTTACTCTTTACAGCTAAAACATGATCAATTATACCGGTTTATTCCTTGAAATAACTTAAATATCAAAATATAACGTTATCATTTGTAAAATGCTTATCCGGTCACACATTGGTCTGGTGACCCTACTCATACTTAAAGTCTCGAAATGTAACGTGGATATTTTATAAATAATTTAAATGATGAATTTACATATTTTTCAAAAATTTATTAATAACTTAAATATTATTTTACATTTTACGACTTCGTAATTTATAAATCTTTTATAAAGTTAGTTTAAGTAGAGCTTGAAATTATACAAAAACATGAGCTGTAAGTTTGACTGAAACTTACAATAAAATTGTAATTTAAAAATAGTATATTTTATATATGTGATTGTCGGGTTCGGCAAGTTATCATGCAGGTGAAATACTCCCCAAATGGTACTCTTATACGTAAAAAGTATTTTTTTATAGGAGCTTAGTAAAGTCGGAATGAAACGATGTCTTCTTAAGGGAATATTAATTTCCCAAAATTTTAGACCCTCTATTTGACAGAGAAGATAAACAAAAAAAATTATTGATAATATTGAATTGATAAAATAAGCGTCTTGCAGTATTCGTCTGTTTCTACTTCCACGCATTAAGTATAAGGTGGGATCAACTCAACTACTCAACCTTTTTCAAATATTTCTCACCATGTAAGAAGGTATAATTCATTAAAGTAACGATACCAGTCTTTAAATTAAAAAATTATTAGTATATAATTAAATGGTTTCAATAGTAACATTTAGACAAAAAGTGAAGTACTTTAAGATTGTATAAGTATGTAAACTATTCACATTATTCCTGGAAACTTATATTTTTGCCGGCTGAATGTACGTTATTTATTTCTACATTTAGCTACGTTTCAGTCGACAAAAGATTACATAGGGTACCTGATCCAGAATTGAATTGAATCATGGTAGATTTGCTGTATTTAGAGACAGGTTGTGGCTGCTCAAGTATAAATAAAATTAACCATACAATCAATGTAAGCCGCAAATCTGCCAACATAATTTCTTACAATTTCTTTTTTATCTGTCAAATATCTTACAACATAATTTTTATAATTTCTTTTTTCATTGATACTTTTGCATTGTACAGTATACATTATACATCGAAAATCTTCATAATTTAATTTACTGAATACAAATGAATAAATAACTAGAGTGACTGCATCAATGAATAACCATTAAAAGTAGATATGTATGACCAGGTTCAACAATACTTGAATAGTTTATAAACCAATAAAATCATTATTAAAATTTAGTAACTACAACTAAATTAGCTTGATGAGAAAAGTCCGGTAGATTCTACTTGGCCCTCTGGTAAAAGTTACTTGAGTCTCCGGTTGAAATCGTATGGTGCGGTATGGAGCGTGCGAAATCCATTTAAGGCTATGAGAAAGAGAGAGAGTGAGAAGGGGGGGAGCAGAGGTGTGCGTCATAGACCTCTGTTTCTCTCGCTCCCGCTCTCAACTGAAAAAAATTTGGTATATAACCAAGCAAAACCGGACTGTGTACGCGCCGGCGCTTATAAAGCTCGCGACTGCGCATGCGCAAACTCAAAAGTGCTCTTTAAATCTAATAAAATCAAGTCAAAAATATAATTCTTTGAATCTTTGCAATGATCTGTATTCTAATTATTATAATTTATGGTAGGGGTACAAAATCATATATTAAGGTTTAATCGACTTTTTTCCTATAGGACTCTTAACCCTTCCTTATTTCAATTGAAATTGATTTGAAATTTGTAGCAGGGTATGTCCATATCTATAATTTTACAGAAAACTTTGTAGAAGCATTTCACAACCGAATTTAAAAGTTTTTGCGAAAATCAGAGTGTTTTCGGTCATGTTGAGAATACGTGTTCGAATTACTTCATATAAAAATTGAAAATGTGTGGAAAATTTCAATAAAAATGATAAAATTTATAGCTCTGATGCTTAGCATGTGTAGTATCATCCGGATCATAAAACTTAAATTGGTGGCTAATTTGTGGAACGTTCAAATACTCGCTCTATAGTAAATGGAAACTAATTGAAAATTTGCCTTTGTAATAAGAAATATTATAGATTTTTCCAAAGGATGGTCACTCATACTTATTACATTTTTAAAGAAAACCTATGATACTATAAAAAGACAAAGAAGCTATTTCATTTAATCGTAAGGTTAATCGCATTGTTTGCTTGATATATGGAAGTAGAAACAGAAAAATATTCAATAAGGCATCAATATTAAATTATTTTTATTATTTTCCTCGCCAGGTGAGAAGGTCTAGTTTAAAATTTAATGTTTTTTATGCTATAAATGATGAAATAGGTTTCTTAGGTTTACTATAGAAACTTCATATTATTTCGACTTCCTTAACGAAAATATCAGTCGATATCAATGTTTCCACGATTTGGTATTTCTTTACATTAGTTTGTGATTATGAAAATCATGAGAATTAGTTTACCGGGCACATCAAGGATATATTTTACTGATTCCGACTAAATGAACTAAAAACTTTATGTGGAATATAATGCAATAATCAACAATAATACTCAACAATGAATTATTATTAAATTAATACAAATTCCAATATGCATGCACAAAACTTTTTTTTCTAGTTTTAATCCTTTTGTCTTATATTCACGATACGAAATACTTATAAATTGTATAAGTATTTTCAAATTCTATAAAAAATATTATTAATTTTCAGGTAGTTTAACAGGCGACAACCTTTCGCTCGAGGACTCCACAGTTGAAGATAATGCGTCCTCTAGTGCTTCTGCAACTGATCATCATTCACAAACACATCGTCATCAACATCTAAATTCTCAAGAGCAAGCACCGACGGCTGCATCGCCAGCTTCTTCGTGTAACCTTCTCTCTCAAGAGGATAATAATCGATGTAATGTGTTGCAAGGCGGAGTAATTTTATATTCGGCTCCTCATTCTTCCGCTTCGGCAGCAACCACAAATGTGAGCGTTTGCAATATACCCACATTAAGGTATAGCGCAGTATTCGCAACGTCTTGTACTCAAGCATCACCACTAAACAATCTTCATAACCAGCAACAGCACCAAGACCAATCTCAACACATCCAATCCCAATCAAGCCAAGAAATTTGGGGATCTTTACCATCTCCGACTTTAAACCTTAGTAGTCAGCCGTTTCTTCATTCATCTTTGCACAGTGGTCCTTATACATCTGACAGTATTGAACTTCTGCAAGTTGATTCAAAGCCTTCCATGCTACCAAATTATCAGGATAGCCAGAATTCTGCGCCAACAAATTGGCTTACATCACACGATGAATCGTACGAAACTAATATTTTGACACACCATTCCATTCAGCATCATCAGGAAGAAACAGTTTTAAAACAAGAACCTGGTAATAGTAACGCTACTTATTCATCAACTAATTCGCAACAGCAACCATTATCTAATAATAATGGTGTGCAACTTGCTGAATACAACCCAAGTACCTCGAAAGGGCATGAAATTTTATCACAAGTATATCAACAAAGCACAATACCTTTAAGACTAGTGCCAGTTAAACCGCGAAAATATCCAAATCGACCGAGCAAAACTCCTGTTCATGAACGACCTTATGCATGTCCTGTCGATGGTTGTGATCGAAGATTTTCTAGAAGTGATGAGCTCACTCGACACATTCGAATTCACACAGGTCAAAAACCCTTCCAGTGCCGTATCTGTATGCGCTCATTTTCTAGAAGTGATCACTTAACAACGCATGTACGTACACACACAGGTGAAAAACCATTTTGTTGTGATCAATGTGGGCGGAAATTCGCCAGAAGTGATGAGAAAAAGAGGCATGCTAAAGTACACCTAAAGCAAAGACTTAAACGAGAAGCAAATCATCCACGGAACAATAATCAAATACAAATTCATTCTGCACCATCTTGTAATTAATACAATGCTGTGTTTTTGCAAAGTACTGAAACAATATATTGTATATATGTAGAGCGTATGCGTATGTGTGTATGCACATATATGTATCCGGAATACTAGTTTTGATATTTCCATGTACAATAGAGAAAAAATATTTTTACGTTAAGCAAATGAATCATTGAAAAGCAAAAATGTCGATAAACAATGCATGATGGAATACTGAAAATGTTAAACTAATAGTCCGAATACAAGAGGATGCGAGTGCGTGAGTGTTTGTCTGTGTGTATGCGCGCGAGTGTACGATTGTGTGGGACTGTGCGAGTCTGTGCGAGTATGGATAATATGGTGCGCGCGGAAAATTAACGCTGTAAATATTACATTTATTATATAAATGTCTGCGCATTTAAAATTATTAATTCGAAAATATTCTTCATAGAAAATTGATTGTTATCAAAAATTAAATGTTAATATTTCAATAATATTCATTATATATTTGTAATGATAGTGCACATATTAGATAACATTTTTTATAACTTCTTAAGTATATATTATCCTTATTATAATTAACAAGGATAGGATTTTATCTCTGAGTCAGAGACGTTTATTAAATTCGGCGAGATATTTTTATTAAAAATGAAAGGAAATTAGTATTTTTTCTATTTCTCCTACTTCTTTTTAGCTTTAAGATATCACATTAGTTAATGCAATGTTACGAATTAAAAAGGAAAAGAACAATAATGTGTAGAAATTATCGACAGAAATATAATCCATGATTAAATTGTTATTTACGATGCCGAATAAAACAATAATATAATTTCTTTTGAATAATATGTAATCAATTATAATAGAAAATCCGAACCAATGCATATTTAAGTAACGCCTTCTAACTATTTTCTGTTTCAATAAACTAATACATACTTCATATATTTTATTAAAATAATTGATATAATTGTTTCCATGATGTAAATTTCTTTACGCTCGTATACCTTGATTATAATTGGAAAAATTATAAAAATAAATAAAATAAAGAGTTTTATTATGAAAAACAATCGAACGCATTTAATTTTATCATTTTAAGTATTTGAAATTATTAACCCCAATCTACTGCATGATTTATACATATAGACTTATATTGACAAGCTGCATGAACATATCGGACGAGCTGAAGTCAACATTGAAGGCTATATACTGCCAAGCCGCGTTGAAGCATCAATGGTAGGATACCTGTTTGTTACCTACTCTAATTAATCTACGAAATAATGTTGACTTCAACGCCTCTCATAAACCTCTCATAAACAGCTCATATGCAACTCTATAAAATATCCATAGGAATTTTTAAACATTGCTCACTCACTTTTTTATAGCAAAATCATGCAGGTCTCTCTGAAACTTTGAGAGACCGCTAAATGTTAATTAAGATTCTAATCCGCTGTTATTCCACTTTCTCAATAAGCATGATGTTCTTTTAAGGGTACAATTAACTTCAAACTCATAAAAACGTATGAATTTATAGCTTAATTTCACAACATATTTTTGATCCATGCACAGAAAATAAGTAATTTTTTATTTTGTTAAAAATTAAACTTTAGTTCATTTTTACCTATAACTTCTTTCTATCCCGTTTATAATATAAACTATTTGAGCCAGGATAATTTTGCTATGATGTATTTTAACAGTCCTTGAAAATCTTCTTTTACTAAAAATTGTATTCGGCGAGATTTTATAAGTTGATGTGAAAGTTAAAGAGTTACAAGACGTGAATGGTATAATCATATTAAAATAATTTATTTTTCATATAAATTCTGTATATTCGCATCTTGACTATAAATATACAGCCGTCAAGCACAAGGCTTTGATATCGTATACTCTAGTTCGTTACTCGAAACTCCAAAACATTTTTTTATTAATTATTAATTATATGCATTAATAATTTATTGAGATAAATATTAAGATACTCCTCTTGCTATAATGTCGTCGACAAAAGTTTAGTGAGCGCCGACGCGAGAGATTCTGCCTGTGCTTGCTTTGTAATGTTGCGAGAGTGAGAGCGAGAAAGAGAGAGAGAGGGAAATGCTATATATGAGTCCCTGTACCTCACGTGGGCGTAAGCCCCTACCCACTCGTTCTATCTCTCTCGCTCTCATGAATTCATTTCAAGATTCTGTCGAAACAAATGTCTTTTACATTACAATTACTCGAAAACGGTACCGCCAGGCTTTCCAAATTTCGAGTATAATATGTATGGCATTGTTCTAAGTAAGATCTTTCGTAAAAATTGGCCATTTTTCCCTAATACGAGTTTATCAAAAAAAATTGATAATCAATGAATAATCAACGCTACTTTCGTCGCGACTCCGTATACAGGGTTTGCAAATTGTAACCATAAGACTAAATATTTATGGCTCAATTTCGGATGCTGCTGAGATTTCTGAAAATTATACGGTTTTTTGATAATATCGTAAAGAAGACACAGACGAAATTTTCCATAATTTGCACAAAATTCTAAAGCTCGGTACATTTTCTCACGAAACCGTCCATTATTCTTTTATTCTGAATATCACAACTCTGTGGCACTTAAATAAATTATTTCATCATAAAAAGTAAAAAGTGAATTTTTGATACTTTGGTAAAAACAAGCGGCTGGATTGTACTGTACTTTTCCCAATATTGTTGGGCTTAAATTAAGCCCCATTGTTAGTAATCAACGTGGATTCTCTCATATAATCTACATGGAAATTAGTCGTAGAATAGGTACCTAAATAAATTTAAGTTTAGGCAGGTTTAGTGGCCTTCTTACATGTTATTCTATGGGTTATGCATGATAACATCCATACTGGGATATTACAATTTAATATTCGAAATTTTACCTTTTTCTAAATTTAATTATAATATTAAAAATTCGAATATTACAGATTAGGTCCGAATTTATAACCGAGTGTCGAGACTCAGACTCAAGTCGCGGACTTAAGTCGTAACTCGCAGTTACCGTTGTACTTATACCTATGTGATTTCTTATGGTCGAGACAAAGAAAGCTGTGACTCGAATCAAGTCCGCGCCTCGAGTCTGAGGTCCGACCATAAATTCGGACTAATTATCGAGTTTGGATGTTATCAATGTTATCATCCACATGGTATCACCTACCGTAATTAGTTGCAAATTTTACCCGTCATTGTTAGACTGATTTCCATGTGGATCTACGCTGAATGGGAAGGATCAAAAGGCCAACACATTTACCCATTTCATTCAATGTACTCATTACATTTTTTAATATTAAATCCTTCTTGGTTATATCTCCGCTTTTCTTTTGCAATATAACCGCAAAAAATAGAAATTTAATACGTTGTGATAAACGTTGTAATAGTACAAACTTAACTGAGAAGTTCCGGTTGAACTCTAGGCGAGTTTTTAGCTAGAATATTTCTAAAAATCTCTCTTCTGGTTACACTACAATAAAATTTCGGTCTAGAATATCATTAAAAAACGACACCTTATTAGCGAAAATATGACCATGCAGAATCTGTTAGAACACACACCATTAGTACATTTACACTGTCAACACATTTTGAGTTGCTACAAGTGTCCCATGTGATTGATACGAATAGGAATTCCACTATATTTAAGTAAATATTAATTATATTATTACTATAAAGAAAAAGTTAATAAAATTATAACCTTACCTTTTTTAGGAGAAGTCCTAATACATTTTCTTTTAATTTTCACGTTATTATTTTCAATATTACCTTTAGATTTCGCTTATTTTGTATGTATATGAACACTAAAAAGTCTGTACAGAATAGAACGAAAAATCCGCATTATCTTTCTTCCTCATAGAACAATAACTTTACACTTATTTATATACGGCACGCTTAGACTACAGACCATGCCGGTACGTAAAGTAAACAAATAAAAGAAGAGCCTACTTACATCAGTTACATCCAATAGATGCGCAGAACATTATGCGTGAAAAACATATGAACTATCAACTATATAACCTGCGCCCATGGTACGGAGCTAACGAAGTAGTAATATTTAAGTCTGCTGCGCATCCTATACGTACCTACTGCGCATATATGCAGATGCACACCCCCTATACAGCCAACAACTATATTCTCTCATTCTGCTTGAAATTCAGATATATATAACTTAGTTACAAGTTTATTATTGTGGCTGTTCAGATGGATATCCAGGTCGTAGATTTTTTCAACTATATAATTATTACGAATAATTAAAGTTCAAATAGGTTTGGAGTCAACATTTGGTAATACCATCGATGATATATATAAAAAAATAACACTCAAATTATGCTGGAAAATTATGCAATATATTCCAATTTAAATTTATTTTTTAAATTAAATTGGATTTCAAAGTTTTACTATTACCGACCTAACTGCTATATCGGATATCAAAAATAAAAATCTCAGATACAGGTGAACATTCAACTAAATTTTTTTATATTTATATTTTATATAACTTTTACTATATCGCTTCTCGTGTTAATTATTGTAGACATTGATTTTAATCAAATTGATTTTTGAGACTTCAATATAATATTAATATATTAGTGCAACGTTCCAGCGACTTTTTTTTCACCCCATCAAATTTTAAATTTATTATAAGTAATTAACATATCTAAATATTTTGTACAATTCGATCGCGATTTACTGTATCCAGTCGATAAAACAGTTAGATCGATAAATAAGGTATATAGGACTTTGACTATTGACAGCTGTTTGATACCCTCTCAATCTTAAGAAATTTTTATGAAAGTTTCTGCATATAGGGTAAACTGATTGCAAACGAAAAATTGAGAATGAAGTATTAAAAATTATTGAGGAAAAAGTTTTTCGTGAGGTCTGCCGTCTTATTAAAAACTTAATAATTTAGGCTTAATATTAATATATAATATAGCAATTAATCTGACTATATTAAATCTGCGCTCATGGTACTTCAGTAGATGTCGATAAACGAGTATCAAAACAACGCGCTACACGGAACACGATACAAGTCAGAATTCAGATTGTGTAGATGCCCTTATCGTCTGTCCGGCTTTCGCATGGACCGACACCTGTGAAAGCACCTTCAGACTCTTGACAGTTGATTGTACGTGTGGTAAACCCAAAATGCAGAACGAGTAAACACAAGCCCTAGAACAACAATGTTATCGCACATAGTTTATCATTGTTTAAAACTAATTTCTTCTCTGTGTATCGCACTTTAAATCTATAAGTTATCTGCCAATGATCTTCATTCTATTAATTACAGATAGTATCAAATAACATTAGCTGACTAGGTAGACCAGCATATTATTCGCTATCTGATATTTCAGCATCTGATGAACTGTCTCCTTAGACTACGGTTCCAACAAACTATTATGGTATTTATACATGCTTTATACTCAGTGGTTATGTGATTCTGATGATTTCATTAGAAAAGTTATACAGTCATAGATTTAAGATCTATGGTGATGTCTCTGATATGGCTATAATTAGTCAAAGTGTCACTGTTGTTCCTTTTGAAAGAAGTAATTAGACATAATTATTTTGTATGTTTGGTTGAGAGTCTACTCTAAAGTAAAAAATGGTATTATTTTACCCTTGATTAAGTCTAATTACTTGTATTTGTCATGTCTTTAGAACTTAAAAATAATTTTGCATTAATAAGCATGTGCAGCGTAAAATTGTTATCAATGTTAATTTTTATTTTTGTGATTGGTACAAGATTCTTGGATGGTTATTTTCCCTTTTTTGTCTGCTATTTTTATTAAGAAAATATTATCATTGCCTGTCCTACTAACCCTCAGACGTTGATAGTTCTTGCCTACATGAATCCATTAGTTTTATTTAAAATTTTTATAAAGTTTAAAAACATTTATAACAGAGATTCATTATAGATATTTGAAAAATAAGTAGATCTCATACATTACACCAACCATGTATAACTGTACATTAAAGCGTTGTACTGTCATCATATCGCATATGGCTATGTGCTTTATGTATTCTGTTATTATTCAAACTTTTCTATGAACTAAATATTGATAAAACACAAAGCATATTGCATAAATCTAATAGAATATCTCATTGATACATCAAATAGAAAGAAAAACTAAACCATTCCTTTTATGAAAACTTTTGCTACATAATATCACAAGGAGATTTAAAATAAGAAAAATGTGTTTTATCTGGACATGCTTACTCCTGCATTTTTTATTTTATTGCTAATAAGAATTTTTATTAATTTATAAATTCATTAATAGGACACTGAGGTATCAAATTTAATTATTGGAAGGCAATGGCCTGATTTATTGCATTGTAAGATTATCTAAATAAAGTAAACTAGTCAAGGTATTATTTCAAAATTATTATTTAGCCTTGGTATACAAATAAAAAAAGAGCAATACTTACATCATTATTGATTTAGGACCATCTCGAAATTCAAATTAAAAAATGGCAGATGAAAAGAAAAGGATGAGTGGAACAAAAGTTTCAGCTATAGCAAATATATTTCAATCCAAACCTCAAATAGAAAATTTCAGTCAAAAGTCAAATTCTTCACTTAATGATGGATCTAAGGAATCAGCAGTGCTATTGAAAGAATCTTCGGCACTAGTAACTGTTGTTAGAACTGAAAGTCATGTTGCGCGTTTTAATAATGCCCGAGCACTTTTTGAAAAACTTGGTGAAGAAAATAAATCAAATCGGATGTAAGTTATATTAGACATAAATCTTTATATGATCATGTTTTGATTTTACCTACTTGTTTGTATTTTATAAAAAAAATTCATATGAATTTGTATTTTTCAGAGTGGATCGAAGTATAAAACCAAGCAACCATGGTATTATGCGTTCAAGATCAAGTTCAGCAAATTCTGGTTCACAATGTTCATCGCCAACTCTATCGCCCAGAGCCCACTCTCCATCTTTGGGCTCTGGCGATCATTACAACAATTGGAGTGCAAGTGTTCCAACTTTGAATGAAGATCATCATTTTGAGAATGGTCATCTACCCTTTTTAAATAAATCTGATAAATATAAAAATCAGAAAGGTTCAGAGAAGCATGGAAGAAATTACTTAAAAGATGATCGTAAAAGTGATAAGTTGGAAGAATCAAAAAAACCAGAAAAGAGATATAATTCAAAACAACTTATAGAAAAACAAAAAAATTGGACTAGTCATTTTTCAAAAACAAGGCCAAGTAGATACAATTCTGATCCAAATAAGTCATTGCTTCAATCCACATTAAATGAGAACATTGGAAATACGGACACTGATGAAAATTTATCAACCAGTTTACAACACAGTAACACATCGTTAAATGATGCAATAAGTAAAAGAACATTCACAGACACTGTAAATACCTCTACTGCAAGATCTGCAAGTTTTTGTTCGGTGAGGTCTTCTGCAGCATCACCTCCACCACCACCACTCCCAATCAGAAAGTCATCTACTAGTGAAACTAAAAGAGAAAGGCCAATGAGCATTGCATGTACGGCTGCCATAAATTCTAAATGTATAGAGTATGCTACTGTCAACAAAATTAATACATCTGCATCGGCCATGCCCAAAAATGGGCAAGATTTTCATGAATTTGAAACCTCAAAAAATGAAAATGAGATGATACCAGAATATGCTGTAGTGCAGAAAAATCCTGGGGGTAAAACAAAAGTAGATTTTTCAACGAGTTTAAATAGTGAATTAGTAAATACTATTAATAAACCTAAAATTCTTTCTAAAAATAATTTATTAAACATGTGTAACTATGAAGACTCTCAGAAATCAACACAAGCTGCAACAAAAAATTATTTTGTAAAGGATAAAGAACCTTTAACGCCTCCTAGTCTTGTTAAATCACCAGCTAAAACATCAGAGTGGAAGAGCGAATGGCTTGCTAAGAATGATGAGATAATGAAAACTGTATCCGAGTTAAAATGCTCAAATGAAAATAAAAGCGAATTTGATAATGATTTGAATGCTAAGGGAGATTTGCCAGATTGGATGTTAGATTGTGCAAATATGTCATATAAAAAGATTGCAGATATTGTAGATAAAGAGAGGATAAAATTATTGGACTATAAATCATCACCTGAAGTAGATGAGAGTGCATTATCTAGTACTAGCTCACCTAGTTCTCCATCTAAAGAAAGCAGAGAAGAAAAAGCTGATAAGGAAATATCCGAAAAGCTACAGACTGGTAAGTTTTATTTTTATCTGCACTTTTATATACATTCTAAGGAAAATATCTAGTTGAAATCTTTAAATTTCAATAAATTATTAAATGAATTATGAAAATAGCAGATGAACAGGCCCACTTAGACACCGTAGACGTAACAAACACTAGCCAAAAGCCGTCTCCTTGCAATACCTTCCATTGACAATTTCTTAGTACACCTTATTCTAGCTTATCGCTAGAACCAACCTAGGTGGTACATACCATCGGCTTTTCAAACTGCAGAACCCCTATGTTACCCCAAACTTTTCCCTCTCTCCTGAATGTAGGTTTACCATTTCTCCAATATTCTTTATTGATGAGAATTATCTCGCAAAGATCCTTCTAAAATAATCCCCTTAGTAAAGCAGTAGTAAGGATTTCAGCATGCTAGATTATCTCCTTCCAGATCCCGCAATATTTCAACCTCCAAACAGTTGTAGCTGCCCTTTTCTAAAAGTGCACTTTCAGCGCTGTCGTTAGTATGGACTTGCCAGCTCCCGTCATGCATCTCAAGAATGTACCTATTTGGTTTGGTGGACCAAATTATGTAACATTTCCTACCATGTTCAATGATCTTGTGAAAAATCTCCCAGACCTCTAATCTTGCCCTTAACTACAGTTACATCTTACACTCCGAAAATGCAGAAAATGTTAAGTGAAAATATATTCATATATTCTTTCACTCATTTTTGAAAATTTTTCACTAAGACTTTTGTCAAAGACTGATTTCACGATTTTTTGTTCCTATTCAAGAGTTTCCTGGCTTTACATCTGAACTATTCGAATTTACCATCAAGATACCTCCTGTCTATTTTTCTTGTAGATTAAATAAGATCTGCACCAATAATACATTGTCATCCTCGATCTCATCTACTTACACACCTTACACCCCTTCTCTCTGTTTAACAGTGTCCAGCAAATTCGGTTGTTGAACTTCTAAAACTACCTTCTTAGTTGACTAACTCCAGATTTGTATGTAAAAGATAATGTGCATTAACATTTAATCATAAGATCTACTTGAATTTTTTTAAAAACTGCCTCCGATTCCATTTACAATGATACATCTTCTGATACCAAGATGAATATTCTGAAATATTTATCCATTCCCTTCAAACCCCCGGTTTGTTCATTGACTATTCCAAAGGTTCTTATTTGAGTACTATCATATATAGTAAACAATTACGAGACCAAGAACGCTTAACTATAAGAACGTTTACCTAAAGGATCATTGACTGTATACTACACGTTATTAACAAAAGTATTACAGGCCTCTATAAAGTAGCTCGTTGATCATTCTAGGATTTAATAAAAAATATTGACATGAAAAATTTAGGACCAATGATAACGAATGTGTTATTAGGTTTTTGAAATTTGACGTCAACGCCTCTGGTAAGCGTTGTTTGCCAATTCACTACGATTATGTCACTTCTCCAAAATTAGTCAACCTAAATTTTTTTGGAAAACGATTTAAATCCTTATGATTATTTGAGGGGTTAAAATCATTCTCTTGTATTGCAATTGTTTATTTCACAATTTCAGATAAAACTGCTAATGATTGTGAAATAAGCGAAGAGTATCATGATGCAACACCATCTACGGAAGAACATATAAGCAATGATGAAGTTTCAGCTGAAGTGTCAAATTTCTGCGAAACTACTGCAGCAACAATTATACGTCGCTTTAATGCTCCAGAACCCAACATGAGTGATTTTTCTGAGCAATCGAGTGTTACTACTCAATCAGATGTTACCTGCGTTGAAAAGAATAAAAGCGCGACAACGCTGCTTCCAAATATCCAACAGACGGATGACGAAGAAAAGAAATCTGGAAACGATAAAAATTCTCATATTTTTCTTGAAGATAATAACGCAAAAAGTTTGTTTTCTAACGATAAAGTAGCGAATCTAGTTACCGTAACTCACAAATCTACATTAAGCACTGAAAACGAAAAGACTGAAGTGACTGCACAAGAAAAAGTAACTACGGAAAAAGAAGATAACGTTGATAGACAAATTGTTAGTTTTATAGAAACTCGTACAAATTTAGAAGAAACTGATAAAATGGAAAATTTAACTGTACCACAAAAAGAATTGTTAAATACGAAAAATATTGCCAGCAAGCCCATTTTATCAACAGATAATTCTACAGAGCATGATAAACCATTAAATGACTATTCGGTAAAATTAGAATCAACGAAAGATCAGATTAAAACAACATGGAAGAACGAAAAATACAAATCTGATTATATTTCGAAACTCAAGAATACTGAGCATAATTCCTCTGATTTTGATACGTCCATAATTAATACTTCTAAAGAAATATTTTCGAGAGAAAATTCAACTTGTGATAAAGAAGCATCAATAGCAATTAATCAAACAGAAAAAAGTTCAGCAATTGACATTCGAGAAATACCTAAAGGCGCGAATCTACCATCACATGTAGCTCCAAACTTCCATAATCAAGTTTTGTCCCCTGGAATAATTTCGGATCAAAACTTGTATTCTACAACGAAAAGTTTTAACAATGAAGATACTTCGATTTCAAGGTAATTTTTGTAGGCTTGGCTTTTATTAAATCGTTTGTATTTCCGGTATATTTCCACTCACTTAAGGACGTTCATGAGACCATAAGATCAAAAGTTTATCTTAAGGGGGTAAATACAATTACGCGGGCAAAAATTACGCATTAAAAAACTTTTTTTTTTCACAAAAAAGGTTTAATGCAATCATTACAAAACTTTGTACACTTGTTAAGGTATAAATGAGGAATGTAAAAAAATTATTTTTTTAATTCTTGAAAACAAAATGTCCGCTTACGCTGGCGTGAAGTTGACTTACAAAAAAAAACGGCAACCACTCTGGACGTCGTGTTATTGATCTGTAACAACCCATAAAAAAAATTTGGCTTAAATATACATGTAATTTGTCGGTAAACCTCAAAAATTAAAAAAAAAATAATTCTGCATTTGGTAGAAGTTTTTGTAAAAAAAACGATAATTTTCACTATTTTTTCAGCCATTTTTGCAATAATAATTCAATTTTTCAACATAAAATCCAATTCCAAAACAATTAGGTTTACAGACAAGCCTAAAGTATAAAGAAGAAACCCTAAAAATTTCAGCTAAATTGAACAAGTAGTTTTCGAGTAATCGTGGTTGCCATTTTAACAATGTTGTTTTGAGAAAAATGCGTTTTAAGTTTTGAAAACCGAAAAATGGTACTTACGATTGAATCAGCGATTCCAGGGGTATATGATAGGCCATCAACCTCTTCGTACATGCTGTTGTTGATATTCTGTAGCTCTCTGTGAGCCTTAGACCTTCTAATTGTATTTACCTCTTTAATCTTATAAGTTATTGTTAAACAACATGATTTCATTAACTTTCGTCTATGTAATTTTTCATATATATGTATATTCTCAAAAAACGATTATCACCTTATGGATTTATATAATTACATATAGATCAACGATGGAAGTGTTTTACTTGAATTATTAGAAGTCGGGTTGTTCAGTAAATGTCCTTAACAGAATTTGCAAATCATTTTAATTATATTTATGTAGTTCTTGTTGAATCTTCAAACGTATTATCGTCATTTGTATAGCATACTACTTTTACCTGCAGATATCGTTCTTTTTTTTTGTTTCATTGTTTCGACTTATGAATTGTGCTCACTCGATGCTTTATAGACTACTTGAAAAAAATATTAGGTGAGTAAATCTTATAGAATTAAATAGCTTCTGAAAGAGACTATTCAGATTATTTACAAATTTACCTATTATAAAATTAAAATAAAGAATGCCGTACCCGTATCTTTTATTTTTGACCAAAGAAAGTCTCATTAAAGTTTCAGTCAAATCAGTGATCCGAAGGGTATGGACCCTCTCTGTTAGCTAAACTGATAGTTTTGGGAATTTCTGTACAAGTAGCATCATTTTATACTTAAAAATGTTCAACAATCCACTAGCATTTAGAGTATGAAAAGACGTTTAATTTAAAAAAAAAATTAATCCCCTTAAAGGGAAATAATTTTAAAAAGTCGAATTGATTATTCCCTATTCTTAATACATGGAAGTAGAAACAATTATAAAAAAACATTTTTCAATAAAATTTTTATCAACTTTCTGTTAAAGTAGGGGGGCCAGATTTTTTTTATATTAAATGTTATTCGATGTTCTATATAATGACATGTGTTTTGTACGTTCCATCTAAATACTACTTTTTATTTCAATCTCGTGAGCATCCTCATTTAAAAAAAGTATTCTTTAGCTGACTCTGTACTGGTTCTCTTAATTAATATATTAAATAACTTGTTCTAAATTCTAAAAATGTTACACTAGGCACGATGCAAATGCTTCTGAGGCAAGTGTACAAATGCAAGAATTGGACGACATTTCCTCTTTAATTTTGAATGCGGTAGAAGAACCAGATATAAGGTCCATTGCAAAAGAGCCGAAAGAAATAGAGAAAGAAGAATCAGACATATCAGATTGGATGTCAGATATTATTTCTGTTCCGGATACAAGTCTGAATAACACGAATACGCAAGACTACAGGTAAAACCAGCTTTTGCTCAAAACGGTCGTTAGTTTTTCTACGGTGCAAGTCTGAAAAGCGTTAAAGGAAAACATTTTACCTTAACATAGAGTAGATTTGTAAAAGAAACTTGAAATATTTACTTGCATCTTTCTTTTTCTGTACACCCTTATTTCTGAACATTGAAAATCATAAAATATAGAATAGACTATTAATGAATATTGTAATTATTTTACAATAAAAATACTGTGTTTAATATTGAAAACTTCAGTTTGTCACATAGATCACGTAGCGATTTGACAATAGATTCTTTGACTGAAAGTCAGATTGGTTCCGTAACTGGGAGTGAAAGCGAACTATTAGGCTCAGAAAGTAGTCTGAACGAAGCAAATGAGGATACAGAAACAGAACCTCAAGAGGAGTGCCTACCAGCAGCAGGAAAAATTGTAAATATTTTAATTATTTATTATCAAGTTCAATATTAAACATTAATTTGTTATTCAAATAATTTTCTTTTCCATTTATTTATCAACTATATTGATTTTTACAGAAGCTAAATCTAGTTGATTCTATGTAATACTTTTCTTATTCCATATTTTATCTAAGCAGGCTTTCAATTATAAATTTCAATTACTAAGATTCCGAAAAATTACTTAACCCTTTGCGGCATACGCTTTTCGATGTTAATGGCCTGTTTACTGTTTATTTTTTAAATATAACAAATTATAAGCCAACTATCCATGTATATGTTATGGTGAATACTTCCTAAACTCCTACTCAAATGGAATTAAAAAAAAAACAGAAAAAAAGTGTGATACTGTCTCTGATAAACTTTAAATTTAAAACGCACTTAGGTGGCTATTAGCCACTATGCAGCAAAGGGCTAAAGGTATTTTTTTAACAAGGCGCGCAAAACTCGACTTTTCACATCGGCTTAGCGTCCGCAAAGTATTCAATTTTCGCATTTTGAACAGGTAGTGCGCCAAACACACACTACGAAAAAGCAAGTGCTTTGGGCATTCCGTGCAAATAAATTGCGAGAATTGTTCTAATAACATGTTTTTTCATCTCTATCCACAAGAAGCACAATCAATTTTACTATACTTTTATTCATTTACAGATGTAAAGCTTATAAGAATTAAATGTGTATGTAATTTTATTTGCAAATGCTACTTTTACCTGCAGATACTCGTGGAAAATGGAGTTCACTATTTTGAAGATGGACACTTTTGGATGGAAGTCGCTGGTCTTCCAGAATCAGAAGATGATGACTTACCTGATTCTACTCCCGTAACTAAAAAGACGTCAGTCGTATCTTTTGACACTGGTCCTATCCGCGTTTACTCAACTCATTCGGTCAACGAATACGACCGACGTAACGAAGATGTTGACCCAGTTGCTGCCAGTGCTGAATATGAACTTGAAAAGCGAGTGGAAAAAATGGAGGTAATGTATTCTATGTTAATCAGTCTTTTTCTATTCTTCATTATTTTTTCTTTGCTTCTTATATATGTTTATGTATTATCATTTATTTTTTTTATTTGAAAACTAGGTCTTCCCTGTAGAATTAATGAAGGGGCCAGAGGGTTTAGGCCTTAGTATTATAGGGATGGGCGTTGGAGCAGATGCAGGTTTGGAAAAGCTTGGAATATTCGTAAAAACTATAACCGAAAAAGGTGCTGCAGCACGGGAAGGGAGGATTCAGGTTAACGATCAAATTGTCGAAGTAGATGGGAAATCTTTGGTTGGTGTTACCCAAGCTTATGCGGCTAGTGTACTTCGCAATACTTCTGGCCTTGTACGCTTTGTTATTGGTCGAGAACGCGATCCGAAAAATTCTGAAGTTGCCATGTTAATACGACAAAGCTTGCAAGCTGATAAGGAGCGAGAACAGTATCAAGCCAATGTCCAGTCAAACAGGTTTGTACTTTGTTTTTTAATAAATTAATTTTAGTATAAAATCTTTCGAAACTGTAGGTCCTAAATTTCCGACCAATGAGCTCCGAACTCTAAGATAATAAAAGATTTGCTTTTTTGAAGTTTTTTATCTGTTGTTCTTGAGCAAAAATATATCTTTTTATTAAGCTTAAAATATCTGAAACACATGTTAAATATTGTTTTTCATTATTTTCAGAAAATTCAACTACGTAGATACATCCCATGACAAAAAGTGCAATGAAGAAGACAATTTGTCTAATGAATGTACAGATGAAACTGGAATGTCTAGTATACCTGGATCGCCTGTGATATCTTCTTGTTCTAATGGAGGGTCATCTCATAGTCTTATTCAGAATTATGGAACTCTTTCAAATAAAAGCACTTCGTCCATCAATACTTCTCTTATGCCAGGATCTGCATCAAATCAAAGTGAAGTCGATAGTTTGAGGCTGCTGTTGCAAGAGGTAAATACATAATTTAAATTTCTGCAAGAGTGTTTATTTAATTTCTTACTGTTATTTTGGTTGCACGTTAGTAATATTTGAGTGATACATTATAAAACAAAATATTGCATGCTTTTTAATTTCAAATAATACTAGTTTATTAGACTGAGTGAGTTTTCTTTGATTTTATTTAAGCACTACTTTATTTCTTACTTATTATTTTGTGCCTGTGTACGTATCCTTCCCTGCTTGCAGAGTCAATATAAATTAGCAATAGCTGCAGATGAGACGAAAAAACTTCAATTGAAGGTAAGCTCATCTGACGGTGTTTGAAAGTCACCCTGATGATTAGTGTATTTTAGAGTAATATTTAATTTTAAGTTTTTTCTTTTTTTCTTTATCTCAAAACGTATTTTAAGAAAGTGTTTGTTGACCTTTTAGCTAGTGGAGCTTGAAAATAGTAGTGCCAGCAGTGAGGAATATATAACGAAGCTACGTGAGTTCGGACTTCGATTACATGAATCAGAGCGAACTTTAACGACAACGCGACAAGATCTCATCAATGTTCGAGAAATGTTAACACAAGTTACAAATCAGAACGCTGTTTTTCAACAAAAATATGCACGTGCCAGAAGAGCAGCGCGAGAATTACGAGCAGATATTATTGCGCGCGACGAATTTTACCAACAGTTACTTCAAGAAAAAGATACAGAATATAATTCACTTGTTAAAAGTTTGAAAGACAGGGTAAGTTTGATTTATGTTATACGACGTACACTAAAATATCCGTTAATAAAAATTAATCTGTTAATTTCTTAATAAGAAATTTTTTAAAGACTTAATGGTGTTTCTATGACAAAAGGGCGATAGATTAGAATTTTTGATGTACATTAAAAGCTTTTTCCCGTTTTAATCATTCTTATTTTTTACTAAGATAAATTTTTTATACAACGTCTTGAGGTACCTCAGCAAGTTATCCTCGTAAATCGAACACATGTTGACGGTTTTAGTTGAAATTCGGTATATAAGGGTTTTCGAGGTTGCTGATTACAAATCCGCGGTGAATAAAATCATCAACATACATACAATTTACGAGGACTTCTTTTGGTGGCCAAAATGGACTTAGTGTAGTGAGGGTTAATTATAGTTTGACTTCTTACTATATACTTGTTTGTCCAAGCAAAGGTTTAAGAATCTACTAAAGAACCTTCTATATAAGCCTTAATTTTATGTTAAATATTTAGTACTGATCATAATATTTTCATTTGGTTTATAGGTTATTACATTGGAGATTGAATTGACAGATACTCAAAAACGTTTTGGTTTGCCCGTGCGACTACCTTACGACGGAGTAACCGCCAGAATAATAACACCACAGTCAATACGCCGGCAATTGCCACCACCCCCTTTGTCAACAAATAATCAGTTATCGGATACTGAAACTTCAGATCTTAGTAGCCCTGACGATGGAGATAAAACAGCTACTGTTGAACGAAAATTACCATTACCAATGCCGGTTAAAGAAGAGTTAGATCAAGCGATACCTGCACACTGTCTCCTTGATAACTCAGCTGGCAAAAGTAAAGCTGAACTAGCTAGTAGGGGTGGATTGGCTAATCGTCAGCTTCCTAAGAGATCCGGTGGTCTGAGTAACAGTAGCTCTGTGAGTTTATATTTTTTGAAAGATAGGTACCTCTCATTTTTTATTATAAAATATCTTTTTAACAGGATTATGGTTTGGACGAGTCAGGAGACAATACCGACGAAGATTCATCTTCCAGAAATGGTGTCTCTCAGCATAGTAGCATGAGATCACCAGTTGATTCAAACTCAAAACAAACAAATTTAAGTTCCTACTCTAGCAGCTCTTCTATTAGTTCGCAGAAAGGAAAGCATATTGAAAGTATTCATTCAACAATGATAAGGCAGCACAGTACTATTAGCTCTCAAGTTCGGGCTATGACTGAAAAAAGTTGGCAAACTTCGCAGAAAGGTAAACTTATTGCTGATAAAAATATTTAGCAAAATTATGGATATTAAAAATTTTAATATTAAAGTTACAGTAGTTGAGCCACTTTGAATAA
This sequence comes from Megastigmus dorsalis, assembly GCA_900490025.1. Lineage (NCBI taxonomy): Eukaryota > Metazoa > Arthropoda > Insecta > Hymenoptera > Megastigmidae > Megastigmus > Megastigmus dorsalis. Next base: position 25,589 of record UELU01138561.1, on the reverse strand, counting down.
TTCACCTTATATGTCACATTTATCTTCATAAAACAGTTAATTTGCTAATTATCATTTATAATATTTTTTTAATTTAAGGTCCGACATCATTAGCGGAACAATTAAAGCAAGTTTTGGCTGAACGAGAACGAAGACTTGGTAATTTTGATATATCCTCTTCTAGGGAAAGTTCAGGAGATTTTAGTGATTTAAGCAATCCCCAAGCTAATGATGCTACACTAGTCACTCATCATTTAGTAGAAGAAATCAGGCAGGCTGTAAATGAAGCAAATCAAAGAGGTAAATGAATATTTTCTAAATTTAAATTTTGAAAATATTTAATTCAATCAACCACGATATTTTTTGTGTAAAATGAATTTTACCTAGTATTTATGTGAAAGTTTATGATCTATTAACATAACTCAATATACATAAAGCATATTTATGTGAGTCATATTTATAAATCTGATTATTTTGTATATTGCAGTTAAAAAAACAAGTCCAAACGTGACAAGTCTAAATAGTGGAGCAGGTACACCTTGGCATTATTCCGGTGGATCACCTTCAAGCATATCATCAGGTGGTTCTATTAGTCCTCCTACAATTGATTCCCATTCGTCCAAAGCTAGTAGTACAGGTATGTGGACATTTGTATACATATTTATATTATAGGTATGAAACATTCCATATTCAGTAAGCAGAGTAAAATTTAACATTTGATTTTTTTTTCTATTTTAAAAATATGTGTAAAAGTATTTAAATTTTATATGACCTAGCAAATTCATGCGCACTCCACGTACACTTAATTTTCACCTGATTAAACTCTAACAAATAATTAAGGTAGTTATTTCTCAATAGTGTGAGCCAAGTACGATAAGCGCTGCGTGAGATACTAGTACAGAGATTTAGCATCAGTGCGACACTCTATCTGTATTGTTTATATCAATATACTCAAGCTAACGATTTTAATGTTATCTAAACAGGATTTGTTCAGTTCGATAAACCAAATTTAATCAACGTATTTAATTTCATTAACAATTTTATGCAAATAAGAAAGTCTGATTATAACTTTTTATAATCATTATATAAATCATTTAATTACACATAGGCCCACAAACAAAAAAAATACGCTGAACTTTAGTTAAGGCCACCTTATTCCCACGTATTTTGGCCTTCTAATCATGAATTTGACATAAAAAGTAGGGCTCATACTGCGTATGTTCAAGATAACTAAAAAAAAACGAAGTTCGAGATATCTTAAATTACGAAGTTAAAAACTAATTTAATTATTTTGACAAGTGGCATTATGAAGTAATTAGTACACCCTCCAAAATCCATTTTGAATCACTTTTATACGATTTTTTGTCTCCGTGATATGCTGATTGAAATTTACAAAAAGTATTTCAAGAGCAAATAAAATATTGAACAAGCAAGTATGGTTTTGAATGCTCGTGAACTTTCAGTTGGCAAATCTCGGAGACGAAAAATCGTATGGAGGTGATTCAAAATGGATTTTAAAGAGTGCACTAAGTACTTCATAATGCTACTAGCTAAAATAATCAAATTAGTTTTTAACTTCGTAATTTAAGATATCTCGAAATTCGTTTTTTTTAGTTATCTCAAAAATACGCAGGATGACCCTTATTTTTTATGTCAAATTCGTGATTAGAAGGCCAAAATACGTAGGAATAACCGACTACGACGAAATCGACCTAGGGATTTGGGATCACGCAAGGGTGTCAAGTTTTACGCCCAAGGTGCGAACATCACTTTTCGATGCTAAAGGCGCAAAATTGCAAAAAATGATACTTTCTGCTTCACGTGCAGTCTTTTAATCTTTCTCACAAAATGTTAGTGGCATGTATAAAACCAGGTTAGCACCTGGACTCATTAGTAAGGCTATGATGGTAATTAACCCTGCCTTAGACGCTGCCCCAGCAGAAATTAATTTAGTCTATCTCTACTTGAAACCAGGTCCTGAACCAAATTTAACATGAAGTAGGTTTACACTGATTGTTCCATGACAAAAGCCCTAATATAATTTCATATGGTTGTATATATGTTCTGGTCAAATCTGTTAGCTAATATCTGGACTTCAGAAGCTGTCTATCAACTGGCCAGAAATCCATTAAGGATTTATATATATTTATATACGTACATTTCTATACTTAGGTTATGAGATAATATTAAGGATCAAATGAACTTACCTGTAAGTGAAGTTCGATCCAAATTATATGAGTTCCTCGTTCGAAGAGATGAACGAAGTAGTACCGTGACTTGTCGTCCGATGACGAGGTTTTTTAGAGCCCAAAGCTAAAAGTTCCTAACTCCCTCTCCCGCACCGCGCACTCGTGTGCTTTCCTTATTATAGTTAAGGATGTTCTCCCCATATATCGATTTCTTAGAAAATCTTCAAAAATTGGTACATATGTTTAACAAGGTATCCTTTATATGTGATTAAAATCTGGAACCCTCAAGCGGCATGAAATTTGGATATATTGAGTCTCGAAATTGCATACTTTAATATTGAAAGCCTATACTGTGAACCTATGGCCAGAGACGTTTCGTTCAATTGCAAACCAAGTTTTCTTACGATTTACGAATAGGGCTAACGATGCTCTTTTTAAAGATACAACAGTCCAAAGTTTTAATCCCAGGCTGTATTATATCTATATAGGTGCGCAGTATTTCATTCTCTTTCAACTTTTGGGTCCTATTTCTACCTACCTTTCTGTCTATCGACATTCTGATCTTTAATATTATGAATTGTGAGGTAGACTACAAATTTTCTAATTTAATGCCTAGTTGAGCACCACGGCAGGGTGAGAACGTCCTTAAGAGCCCTGAAGGGTCGGGATAATTTTATTTAACAAGAACACTTTGGGCGGGATATTAATCGCTTCCAACGAGGAACTCATATGATTTGGATCGAACTTCACTTATAGGTAAGTTCGTTTGATCCTTAATTATATTCGTTCAAGATTAACGAAGTAGATGCTTAGATATTTTTCTATGTTTTATTGAACTCATAAAACTACGTACAGGTCAAAGAACGCTTTAGTATAACGATTAAACACGATTGTTAGGTAAACGATTTCTAAAGGAAATATCAGAATCATAATCGAATTGTAGATCCTCGATGTCTACCTAATCACCCTCTTATCGTTCATCAAACGCTCTAGTCTTGTCTTCCTATCGTTTGGCCCGGCACGTTTCGACATCTTCTTTCTTCTCAAAAAACACGTGCGTTCTAACCTGTACACTTCTTACGTCCGTTGTCATTGGCGCCAAGAAACGTAATGAGGAAAGTATACGAGTGCGCAGTGCAGGAGACAAGTCGCGGTAATATTTTGTTAATCTCGAAGAACGAGGAACGGAATATAATTTAAAAAATAAACACGTGCATGTACATTCATAATTCAGTATAAGTGGTATCTATTATAACTGAATACTAGTACAGTGTATATTACTGACGCGATAGACTGCCGAGAAAAAAAAATAGCCTTAGTCCTGTATAGTTGTGCACTGACGGGCCTTTTATAGGTCATGACAACCAAGCCGAGCGCATTGTGCCAAATCCCTCGCACCTACATTCCACTCTCCGTGATTTTTTAATTGTACAATATTACGAGCTTAGTTTCTCATATTCTCCAGTTCTACCATGAAATCTCCCCATGCCCTCATGACCATGTTAGGCATTGATAACTCCATATTATCTGCAGGTCTACCTCTGAAGGCCCATCTTAAATAGATTGTGCCCTACACACTGCAATGTCCTGAGAGCCAACCGAGCGCCATTCCCGTTGTTTCCCTATTAAACGTCAATATAGCCCCTCATACCACCCTCTTGGTACCGAGTCCTCTAGTAATTACCCACCGATTCTCCTTCGTATTCCCAATTACACCCAGGTAATTGGAACCGAGGTTAAGACCCACCCTGCCACCCTGTTGGTACTTGCCAGGTCCGCCAATGCTGTTCGACCATCTAGCACTACCATCGAGTTTACTTCCGCTGCACTCAACGCCATAAGTGCTGTCTTGCTATTCCCGCGGATAGTGACAGTGCCTGCGTGCTCCACCCTACTGACCAGAGCACATTCCTCTATTTCCTTAATTTCCGCTTGAAAGATTGTGGCATGAAAGTCAAGGCGTAACACCAACGAGGCTTCACGAACGTTCTGGTTCCACCTTCTTGCTTGGATCCATGCAGGAACCATACGAACACTTCTTTAAAAAGTTTGTGATGACCCCCATCCCACTCGTTCCTTTCCGGGATCACCACCACATACAGTTCACTAAAGATGTACCAAGTGATTCTTTCATTCCCTTCCTCGACGAGCTCCATACCTGCGTTTACCCATATATTATGATCTCATGAGTGTCACCGTTCTCTGGCACCGATGTTATGACATCTTGCCTGATACGCCTCAGCCCTCACCATCAGATCGAGTAAAGGTATCCTCAGAAGCCTCTTCCTCATCCTAAGCGGTGACGAGCTTGGGACCCCCGTGATGCTCTTAAGAGTTCTGTATGCTATCCCGAGCACCTTTACACCCTTTCAACTACTATAGCCCCCTGCTTCCTCATGCGTGGCATTCTAGGTTTAGTCGGAAAGACCGCAATTTTCCACCTTGGTAGGGTGTAGTCCTATCCGAAGGACGCCCTGTAAAGCATGGTTAGAGGCGACACAAGCGTCTCCAACCTTCTCTGCAAGAGCACCTGAATTATGCTATTAATTGAGGTCGGTCCCTGGTAAAAATGACTGAAACTTTGGAAAAAGTCAAATTTGACAGGCTGATCACAAGTCTCTCAATAACTATTTAGTTTTGGATCTTGTGCCCCTTGAACTTTTAGATCAGGAAGTTAATTTATTCCATTTAATACCATATTTCGTTCTACCTTTTACGATTTTGAATACTGTCGAGCCTATACTCGCCACATAGTGTAGTACCACCATAAGTGGAATCCCCAAGGCCATTGTAGATGTGGTTTCCATTCTAGTGGCTGTTCTCCGACTTTGACGATAACGAACTGTAATATCTTTCTACAGGAGATGAGAACCACCTTTCGTAAAAAGCCTATTTTTCGCCCAATTTTGTAGGCGTAAATTGAGAGGTTTATGTCACCCCCTGCAGGAAACATAAACCCCTAATTTTACACCCACAAAACAGGGCGTAAAATATATATTGTATCGAAAAGGTATTTTCTTAACCTTTGTATTGACTTATCATATTTGACGGAGTCGGAACTATTCAAGACTCAGAACATTTCAAAAACACACTCCATAGCAAAATATACTAAAGGAGATGACCAGGGACGTGGATCCTGGATTTTCTAGAGATTTTCAGCAATAATATTTTGTGCAAAATAATCAAACCCGCGTATCAGAGCTTTATTTTTTTTTATCGTAAATGAACCTATACTTAGAATTTAGTGAATTTTAAATTTTGACCTGCTTACTTTACGGAAATCGTCTCATACATATACATTTTTTACTATTTTAAACATTGCCAATATTTTCTATTAATACTTTTTGATAATTCATTAATTGTAGAAAAACTATTGCTAGACTCGAATGATGTCTGGTTACCACCTCATCCTGATGATTTTGGTTTAGGAGATAAGAAAACTGGATTTTGGCAAAAAATACCAATCACTGATTGGTCCAAAGAACATGTAAGTCGTGAAGATTAGATTCTGTAAATACCTGACTTTAATTTAGTATATAAATTAAGATAACTAAACAAATCATATATTGATTTTTGGCTTTTCTATAGTATTACTTTGCCATAGAATTCAATAGAAAAGGTTTCAAATAAGGCAATTACAAATGTTTCTATCATAACATTTATGAACTTAAAAAAAAAAACTGAAAATACATTTACCAAAACAAGCCAAGATTATGAATATCTTTTTTGAACCACTAATTCATCATAGTTCTAATAATATATGGTTACTATTTCATACAAGTTTGAATTTAACATTTATTAGGTGTACCAATGGTTAGTTGGAATCGGCTTAGAAGGATATGCTTCACGGTTTCTCGAGGTTGGAATTAGTGGCATAAATCTTCTTCGCTTGGAATCACGTGACTTGAAAACTTTTGGCATATCTGGTAATGAAAAAACTCATCTTAAAAGGAAACTGAAAGAACTCCGAACTCAATCAGAACGCGAACGCAAAGAGCGCAAAGAAATTGAAAGAATGCGAAAGAAAGCTGAGAAAGCTGCCAAAAAGAAGTAACGAGATTTGTTCTATATAGAAAAACTATGAACGAATCAATTCGATTATCTGATTTTTATTACTTAATGTAAAATAAGAAATGAGAATCTGACTTACGATAATGTAACAAATAATATTCGTATTATATTCTACTACATATTTCTTATAGGCATTATATTTAATATTTTGTCTAGTAAGTAACGGTTTTTCGGTGTCCGATCTTACTGACACTTAGAGGATTTGGACATTATGTAAATATGCAAAACGTTATAACTGTACGAATAACCTGAATTGGTCAATTACGCGAAACTGACAAGAACTAGGATTGACACCATCAATATGATTTCTTCAAATTTTTCTTGTAGGAACATCATGCATTTAAAGTATCTTTATACCAATACTTTAGAAATAAATATAAGTATATAATAGTAGTTTAAGAGACGGAGTTTTTAAAACGCTGACTACATTATGAATATTTTTTGACTTATTTCGATAGCTTTTCCGCTACAATTTTATGTAGTTTATCAGCTGAAAAAGTAATGAAATAAAAGTAGGCTAATCTTTGCATGCAATTAGTAATACGATGAACGCTACTTCATTGATACGTAGAAAAGTACTATACAAACTTGGCTTCCGAACAATTAAGTTTCACTATGTTTTATTATAAGATATTCAAATTAATTTATTTTGAAGTCTTCGTCACGAATCTTAAAAAAAACATTCGGAGTTTTTCGATATGATTATTAAGTACTCTATAAATTAAATAATTGAAAATATGTGATAGATAATTTTGAGATTGGGGAGTGTCGGATAGCCCGAACACCCCATGAAATACCCCGTAATTTGAGTGCATGATCGAATTCTGTATAATATTATCTAATTTACGAATCATTTATAAAATATATATAAAGAATAATGATGTATATAGGGCAATATAAAAAATTAATCAAGTATTCCGTTTCTTCGATGTTTCTTATCTATGCGATAATCATCGCAGTGTGACTTAGATCACGTTTTTCTTGTTGTTTAACTTCGCGGACAAGCGATCAATAATACTTCTCTAAAATCATGAATTTTATTAACTCGATCATATGTGTTAATGAGGAAAATACACACTTTTTGGGTCTCGATTAAGCTCTGGAAAATTATTTTTATATATGATTTGCAATAAATTCACGTATGATTTAACATGCAATGTTAACCATTCTTATGTCCACAGTAGTATTTTCTGGGTTTTAAGCCGATCTCGTGACCCTAAAATTGTATACTCTCCTTGTAAGTAAGATATGTGGAAAATTTGAACAATGCATGATCATATACGAATATCTGTTGCCATATTTAATCATCCATAAACAATATTCATAGTTACGATACATGATTCATATATGGAAATGCATTGTTCATATATGGTGAGATTCTTTCATATAAGTGTATTTCTTCTTAAAAATCATAACTTTGTGCTATCGCACGCCGACATCGAAGTCGTAAAACATGCTTATTATAATCAATATACTGTACATTTTTAATTTCGATGTACTTTAAGTATAAGCAGCTACTTTGAACTAATCTGTAAGTGTATTAAATCTTTTACTTTACGCGATTCTAATTTATTTGTAAAATTAAGATAAAAATGTTTTTCGAATTTTCTATAAGTATTAATGTAATGCCTATTATTGTAAGATAAAAACAATTCTTTTAAATCTATTTGTAATTTGCATTTAATTTTAAATCTTAAGCGTGAATCATATTCAAACTTTTGTCGATGTGTATAAAAATCTCGATTTATTTTGATGTAATACAAGTGATTATTTCGAAGCTTGTGATCGTATAATAGTGACCATTTTACAATTTTTCGAAATCGAGAAAGTGTTCTGGCAAAACTAAATTTTTCTAAAGAAAAAAAATGAAATAACTCAATTTTAAATCACGTGGTCAATCAATTTTACAGTTTTTGAGAGAACAGAAGCACAATTCTTATGATATACAAATTGCGATCAAAATATAAAAAAACTTGAAAATTCAACTGGAAAAACGAAATAATGAATAGCTGTCTGCAACTATGCACTTGAATAGACAGTAGGGCATCTCCTTAGAGTGCAATATCTCAGTTCTGCGTTTACGTAATAGAATTTGTTTTAAATAAATTGTTATCAATTACCGAACAAAATATGTATGTACATTACAATAAGATTAATGACTTGAAAACGGAAACCGTAATCGTTTCAAAAACATCGGCAATTTTAAAATAAGAGGTTTCAACGATAAAATTGTCTCGTGGAGATCGTAAATAAGATTTTTTTTTTTACTCAACGAGCGATACGAACATTATATATATTGATAGCTGAGAATTTTAGTCATTATAACATTAATTTATAATGTTTTACATAAAAATACTTTAAATGCTCGGCACATTCTTATAAATATAAAATAATAAGCAGTGTGAATGGTACTATTTTCAATTTTGATAAAAATGAAATTTTCCGTGGAAATCTCAAGTTAATGAATCTTTCGTAAGATGCGTTTGGTTGACCGAGGTTGCGACTTAGGGCATATTTACACAATGTCTTTCAATCTTCCAACTTTTTAAGAGATCGACGTGTGACACAAAAAACCTTCCCTTGTTACTCTTATTGTCCATCGTAATTGATCTACTTGTACGTCGAGTCCTCTTTTCGCATATGAGTACACATACTGAGATACATCGATATAAGTAGATATCGAATGAATGAAGATTGTAAACTTTTATGTAAGGAGAATAAATGTTTTTTTTATTTTATCGGTAAAATTGTAAAACAACTGTATTTATTACTCGAAGTCTAAAATATTAAATCTCTTTACCCTAGTAGAATAATTTGTCGCTTGTATAATTACGCAGAAAGTGCTCAATATATTGATGCAGGTACCTATGAATGAATCTATTGGTTTCCATGAACTAATTTCGCTATCGGTATATCTTGTTCACTAATTGATAAAAACTCGTGCCTTAACATTCTTTTTTTATATAGGTAGTTGGTTCTGAGAATTGTCGAAGAAATGGAAAGTCTTTTCCACAGCTGCACTATGATTGGACGCTACAGTTGGAATATCGGAGAGACTTGAACTAGAGCAATGGATAGCTTGTATCATCTCTGGATCTTGTTCCAGCTGAAAAAAATCTATCTGGAAATCCAGGCGGCAATTTAGTAACGATTTGAAATTTTTTTCAGGTGGCCTTCTAAGTGGATATATTTAGGGACCTAAATTTTAAATCTGACGTCAATCTTGTGTGCCTTTTAGTTCTTCAATGCAGATAAAAAGTATCCAAATTAGAAAATTAACATTTGATATTTGAATTTTTAACATTTTAAATAAATTAAAATAAAGTTAAAATTTGGGCAATATCGATCTGCACAGAAACAGCTAATAAGTTCTGCTTTAAAAAATCAGGTAAAAAATCTCCAGTCGCCTTAAGGCCCCTACAGGTGAAAAGAAAAAGAAGAAGAACAGTAAGCGCCCTACTGTGCCTGTTCTTCATATATATAGATATACCAACTAATGTTAGTGTTATATCTGTTCCTGTTCTTTTTGTTTTTAGTTGTAGGGGCCTTAAGCGCCCTACTGTGCCTGTTCTTCATACATATAGATATACCAACTAATGTTATTCTTATATCTGTTTCTGTTCTTTTTATTTTTGCCAGTAGGGGCCTTTAAGGGTTCGCACAGACAAAAGAATAATGAATAAGGAATAAGAAAACAGCACTGGTTACTATATATATATATGTGTGTGTGTGTGTGTGTGTGATGTTGTTATTGCAGTATACATATTAGTACATGGAAAAGGAATGATTTGTGTGTAACTCAAATAAAAACGAGAAAAAGGTTTCACTCGAGGTAGCCGTGGTCGTTTATCACGTACAGGAACACGAGCGTCGAGCGCCAGGTATGGGAACGGAGGAGTGGGGATAGCTTCTCTATAATCAATATACATATATCCAACAATTCTTATATAAGAAAAAGGAACAAATATAAGGAACCAAACTTTCACTCTTATATGTAGATATAGACATAGTAACCAATGTTATTTTCTTGTTCATATATTCTAAGGGGTTGGACACTTGCAAAGAAATAGATACAAAAATAACATTCGTTACTATATCTATACATATGATAATTGAGAATGAAAGTTTTTTTTCTTAGATTTGTTCCTTTTCCTCGTATAATTTCAAATTTATGAAGAAAGGCACTCATAACTATAGAAAACCCTAACGAAATTCTAGAACTTATTTTTAGCATAAGTACATATAACTATGTATACATAATACTTATATTAGAGTAATTTAAATATACAACTGTTATTTAAATGCCTTTATATTTATAAAAGCGCATGCGCACTATATACATTATTTTTTTTTTACAAGACACCAAATTTGATTTTCTTAACTTTAATTCTAGGAATTCAGGAATTAGCAATTCAGGAAATATTAATGCGTATTTGAAAGGGCATTAATGAATTTGATTCAGTAAATTCATTGAAAATTTGGTGCTACGTTAAAGTAATATTAATTATTTTCTAAAAAATTTAGGCTTGCGCAAACAGATAATTTAATTTAATTTTAAGATAATTCATTAATCTTTTATGCGCAATCGATTGCTCAAATTCATATTTTTGTTTATTAACTTTGGATCCCTGGGTGCTAACTTTAGACCTTGGCTAACAGGACTAATGGTAGGCGTCTGAATATAATTGTACAATTCACAATGCAATTTCTTTAAAGTGATTAAGATTAATAATAAAACTTACTTAAGTTTCAAAGTATTGGTTTTCTTTCGATTCGTAAGTATTCTAAGCGAGTCCTTTTAATTACAAAACATGCGGAATGATACATGAAGAATCGACCACGTTCCATCGTCCGTGGGAGTATAAAATCGAACGTGGCAAACTTGTGGAGTTGTGAACAGTCCTTTACTCGCACGCGCTAGCCGCTGAGGTGACGCTTACTCCTACAGTTCGGACACGCTGGCCGCTGAGTTGACGTTTACTCCTAGTTCGCACGTTATTATTGTTATGGTTCCTACAATTCGGATTTTTTTGTGAACTGAAAGTGATACTAATTAGTAAATATTTTTAGCAGTCTAGAATCCATAAACAATGCCATCTATTTCAAAATTTACAAAATTTACAACACTTGGTGTAGGAGCTTTAACCATTTCAGGTTTACTGTATTATGACTCGAAAAGCCCAAATCCTATAATTAGTTTGGATAAATTTACTAATAAAAGTGTTCAACCTGTGCCGGTTTCAAAGTGGGATTATAATTGGGATAGGTTAGATTAATTTTGTTTTTATTAGAATTTAATTTTCATTTAAGAACATTAATTTTTAGATTTTAATAAAATAATAATTATTAGCATGATGTTTATTCATCCCAGTAGAAATATGCAACTGTATGTAAATAAAGAAAGTGTATAAGAGTGTTAAAGTGTTAAAGTGCTTTTTCATGAAAGTATATGCATTTTAATATTTTTAGTTTCTTGAAAATATACAAAAGGGTATTAAAGTATCCCTGCAAAAATAGTTCATTCAATTTTATTGAATATCTTTAAAATGCAATTAACTTTAATCAATGCTACTAACTTTTAAATGAATGTTAATCAAATTTAATAAAATTCATTTAACGGTTTTTAATAGGGGTAACAAAGTGTTGCAACACCAGTCTGAAAAAAAAAACATTGGTGTATGCTTTGATATAGTTTTGTACATTTTTAATTTCCACTGGGGCATAAATCAGTAAAATTTTTACGGCATAAATGTTACTGTAACAGATTATAGTGTATGTCTTTATAACTAGTTGTTTATCTAAACTGATTTAAATTAATTAAAAATTAAATATAATCTTATGAATTTTAAATTTATATTATTTTCAAAAAATTCCAGGCATATGCATTTTTTTTTCTTTTATTAAGCATTTGAGGCCTTTTGGCTCATTTAGCTTTTCAGTGATAAAATATACATACAGGTAGCAGTTTTTAGATTTGTAGATTACATTTATTCAAGAATTTTAATATTATTCTTCCCCGCGCACTTTAATCATATGTTGAGACTGCTTATAAGTTCACCTGTGTTGATCATAAAGTTCACATTGCAACATTACATGATTTAAATTTTCTACTGAGCATTTACATTTGCAGATGGGATCATTCATAACTTGAATACGATAGAGGGATTCCCTTAGATTACAGTGATTATCTCTATATTTATTGACCGTGTTAATCAGTCTCCTAGTAAGTTTGCAGTGTGCATACCAAGGATTTATTTGGTCCTAATAGAAGTTTGTAAAATAATTTGTTTTTTTAAAAATTTAATCACATTATTATATACAAATAAATGCCATTCTTTTAAAATTGATCCTTTATTTTTGTATTGTTCAGTTAAGAATTGTTACTGTTTATACAAATTTAAAAAAAAATACAATACTCTTAATATTATTTTGATGAATTCTGGTTTTAGAAGCACATGAAATTTTAAACCATATTGTTAGCATATAATAGATAAGATATTTTTATAGTTATTATTTTCAAAGTGTACATATCAATATACATTAACAATCTTATATTTGTGGAAATTCTCCAAAACACAACCCATTCATAATATATTCAATATCCATACACAGTATGCGGTTATATTACTATTTGAATGTTGTATTTTTTCATTAATTTAATTGAAATATTAAAAATTTGAATTATAAATTACTCCTAACTACCTCCTAATATCAATTTCAATTTTTCTGAATTACTTGAAAAAAAATTTAGGACTTGCATATCCAACTGAATTTTCAGCTAGGAATCCAGTTAGTTTATTCCAACAGAGATTGTTTACCATTGATCTTGTGGCTTTGCGCGATAACATTCCAGCTAAGATAGCAGGAACGGGACCTTGCACATGGTGCTCGCGCTTCGCGTTCTAAACTTATTGCTGGGACCTTATAGGGTCTTGTTAGTTTTCTAAGAACGTTCTCCGATTTATATGATCAAAAAGTTTGTTTCATTTTATAAGTTATCGTTACATGAATGTGCCAGGATCGGGAAGATTCGTTCCTTACCTATTATTGCATAGTTTTATACATAGAGTTAGAGATTAATTTTAAGAAAAAACTCCCGGTCTGGTCATTACGTGATTCAAGTTTCAGAAGAGCTTTTTGTTTTCATAAATTACAGAGACAAAAATCTACGAATTATGAAATAATTTTTTAAGCCGAAAATCTCTGTAAATTATGGATGGATTTTGATAAAACTTGAATAAAATAATGTTTACATCGTTACCGTCGTGCTGACAGTTTTTTCCAAAAATTAATCTCTATCTTTATATATTTCATTATATGCCTAAATAGGTAAGAATCGTTATGACCTTAATGTTCTAAATTCTGTATCATAAACTATTAAAATATAAATAAATAACGTAAAAAATTTCAATGCCACCTACAAAAATTGTTTCGAAATTAGCGAATTTTTTCGACAATGCTAATTGGCAATTTCGGCAATGCTATTGTAACATTATAGTTATCCTGATTCATCTGGCCCATCTGTCCAAAATTAAAAACAACTATAAAGCATTCGTTCATAAAATGGATTTTGTCTGAATCTCTAAACTTTCATAAGGCCCTTATCCAAAATATCCGACCGATAGAATCTCCGGTGTATTATGGCTGAATACGTACGAAGAACCGGGACGATTTACGGGTGTATTTTGGATACAGAGTTTGGTCTGTTTTTCCGGGCAAATTCCGGGAAAATCCAGATATTTTTAAGAGGAGTACGCGTTTGAGCTGTAGGGTTAATTTCTCAATTGAATCTAAAGTTAAATAGTGAAATGATGTAAAAATTTGGTAATGGTATAATTCTTAGTATAACAACTAGTGAATAACCAACAATTTAAAAAATATAAATATCGCTTTAAAAGACTTATTTCATTATGTTATATTGCGCATAAGTATTCTAGAATTGTATATAAAACATAATTATAAGCCATGCACATAAACGCATGCGATAAATGAGCACTAAATTTAGTTTGCACTCTTATTCACTGGCGTTTCTGAATGTTTTAGATGTATTTATTTACTTTTCGTATTAATTAAAATGAATGTTTTGATTAAATTTTTAAGTATTTTAGGCACGTAATTAAATAATTATAGTTATATTATGGAAAAAATGGTATCGTAAATTCTTTAAATGGTCACCAGTGGTATTATAGGTATGTAATATAGTAAAAACATTGTACACTGTATTAAAAACCAAATTTATGTACCTATAAATTTTCTGTAGAACGAAATACTGTTCTATCCAATTATAGTTAAAGAATACATTTTAATCAGCATATAACTTGATATTTCATTTTTGTATACCCGATATTCAATTTTGAATATGGTGCTGGTTAAGAACTAAGTTTTAGCATTTTTAAAACATTTTAATTTTCTATATTGGTTAGAATTATGCATACCATTTTTTAATTTTTGTGTATGGATATAAAATGAATATGTACAATTTATTTTACAGACGACATAATGTAGACAACCATAAGAATAAAGATAAAGATAAAGATCCTGAAGATGTAAAAAAACATAAGACTAAAGCGGTAAGACATATTTTACTGATTAGACATGGCCAATATAATATGCAAGGAAAAACAGATGAAGAAAGAACGTTAACAGATTTAGGTAAGACCATGTTTATTATTAGGAATAAACAAAAATAATAGAAAAAACGTAATTAATGATTTTGTAATTATCAATATTCTGAAAATCAATTAGATATAAAAAAAGGTACAAATATATACCACGTTAGAAAAATCCAACTGGAATTCCACCTGAAAATCCAGTCAAATCTAGCTGGAATCCAGGTCGATCCAGGTGGATCCTAATTTTTATTAAAAACGCCGAGCAGTAGAATTTATATACTTACTGTCGCAAGTGAGAATAATTTTACTTTACAACGTACTTTAGTCACGTTATATTATATATTTTATTTACATTCGGTAGAAAATATCCGCAAGGATCTGTGTAGAAATTTTCAACGAGGCATGCATATTCATCGAAACTACTTTTTATAACCAGATAGAAAAGACTTAAGATTTTGTCAGATAAACTGCCTTTTTAACTGAGTGCACAAAGCACGACTTTTAGTGGTAGCTTTCTTCGCGCAAAGCAATGATTTCGAGCACGTTCCTATCGAAAGCGCTTGTAATCCATGGTATGCAAGAAAAAAAAACTATGATAAAAAGTCGAGCTTTGCACACTCAGTTAAAAATAATAGGAATCGATTCATACGCGCAGAGTAAGAGCATCTAACATGAGTAATCATTACATCCAGGGCGGGAATACCCTGCTTTGCGTATTTATATAAAAAATAGCTATTTTTAGAAAATGCAACAAGTTTTAAACTCTTCTTTTTAGAATTATATATATATATATATAATTCTAAAGAGTTTAAAACTTGTTGCATTTTATTTTGCGTGCGTGTGTATGTGCGTGTGTGCGTGTGTGCGTGTGTGTGTGTATTCCTCTTATGTAACTTATATATGTGGAACATTCTCTATGGAACAGACACCTCCTCATGCCCGTTTAAGTTATGATCCAAATTAGATTTGCGACAGCTCAAATCACGACTTTTGGCATCTATTTTCGAAACCCGTGTGTCTGCTTTTGAAATTCAAAAATGCCGATAACTGAAAAATTTGAATTTATCGGATTTTTATCTGCCATATTGAATTTCAAAAACCGGGAAATGGGGAGGGGGGATGTTCGTTTCGCAGAGAATGCTATATATATATATATATATTAATCCCTTTTAAACTTGTAATTCAAAGGTCGAATCCAAGCAGAAGCAACTGGTCTGCGTTTATCGGAATTGAAACTTCCTTATACAACGATTGTTCGATCCACTATGAAAAGAGCTCAAGAAACATCTCAGCTGATTGAAGAATATTTACCTACAGTTCCAGTTGAAAATGATAGTATACTGGTAGAAGGTGCACCTATTCCCCCTGACCCACCAGCGGGTCATTGGAAACCTGAAAAAATTGTAAGTTTTGTGTGTTTCGTTCTTGTACAAAAATAGTCTATTTGGGGTAAAATCTTTTTTTTTTTTTTTCATGTAACGTGCGCAAAAATAATACGTAAATATATAATAATACAAAAATAATAAAAATAATAAACGTGCGCAAAGGCCGATATTGCTCGCTTCGCTCGAGCGACAAACTTCCCCCTCATCGAGATAATCTCCTTCGCTCATACTAGTTGTGTTGTGTACAAAATCATACCAATGCTGAAATTTCTGCCAATCTCTATAATTCTGTTTCATCACTGCGTATGGAAAGTGCCCACTTTTCGCACGAAGCACCTTCGAAATGGTACATTGTGCAACTAGTGTCGAAAATAAACCATTCCATGAGTGGGAAATTCGCAACACAAGACATACGAATCAAAAATCAGTGGAAATGGTTCTTTTTTCTCGTGCCTATTTTCCGAGCACAAAAGGCGCATTCCCTCACTTTTATGGCAACTTAACTTTTCCACACTAGTATGAAAATTTAATCTACTTTCCGCACTAATGTGGAAAAGTTAAAGGTTTCCCCACGAGTGTGCGAATATGCAGTTTCCGTTCTGAAAATTGGCACAAAAAAAGGCATTTTCCATGCATGCGGTAAATACATTACTAGAGAACGAAGACTATCTAAACGAGGGGGAAGTTTGTCGCCCGAGCGAAGGGAGAAGCACGTGCATTTTACAATATTTTTTCATACAACGTACACAAAGGCCAATTTTGCACGCGTATCGTACGCAAAATCGAACTTTGCTTACCGAGTGTGGAAATAGTTATGTACTATTTGAAACTACCCGTTGAGAAGTTAACAATACAAAACTAAGTAGGTACTGTGATTTTGAGTCTACTTGGAAAACTAACCTTTTAGAATTAAAGCACGTAGCATATAAAAACAAGTATAAAATCTTTTTTCAATTTCATTGATATAATATTCCAGTATAATTATAACAATTACTGACTGTCATATCACATGACTGATATTAAGAGATGTCTAATCCAATAGAAAATAATGCCTTGCAAATCTATGTTCCTGCAATAATAATTAAAATTTTTGTAAGTGCTAAATTTAAAATATGACATATAAGTATGAACAGTGGTTTATTCCTCAATTTGAAAATAAATACTTATAATTTTATCCTTTAAATTCGATTCCTAAAATTTAATAAATGATTTACAATAATTAATGATTTATATTTTTTAAACTCTAATCCTTTATTATATTAAATTTCTATAATCACAACGTAATTCAAATATATACTTTTTACTATTATGTTCCAGTTTTTCACAGACGGACCAAGGATAGAAGCAGCTTTCCGAAAATATTTCTACCGTGCAGAGTATCCCGAGAAAAATGATTCATATACAGTTCTAGTATGCCATGGAAATGTAATTAGATATATGGTGTGCAGGTGAGTTCTATTTAATTTAAAATTATTATTTATATTTTCAATTAAAAATTGTTATATTAGACCCATGATGGCTCTGTCACCAAAAGTAAAGATGAAATTAATGAAGAAACTATTAGCTTTACAATTGCTTTTTTTTATATTTCTTTAAACAAGTAAAATGTTTACAAGTAATTAACTAAGTTTTATTTATAAAAAATAAAGGTATTTTTAAAAGGAGTAATTAGAATTTTTTGAAAACCATAGTTAATATTTGGAAAACCAGTGTATAATGTAGTTTTTTTATTTTTAATATCATTCATATTTCTAAAATATAATTTTTTTAGGGCTCTTCAGTTCCCTCCAGAAGCTTGGTTACGAATGTCGATAAGGCATGGAAGTATTACATGGTTAACAATAGGACCTACTGGAAGAGTGTCTATAAAATGTTTTAATGAAACAGGCCATATGTTCCCTGAATGGCTATCGCAATAAAATACTATACTGTATTGCAGGATTAGTATTTAAAAAAATAGTCTGTTAAATCATTATACTATAATGATTACTGTTGACTGATAACATTATTTTGTACTACTATGATAATTTTTTTGAGAATATTAAAGTTTTTAAAAAAGGTTATTCATATATTTATAAGCACATTGAGTTTTATAATATTCATTTAACTGCACTTTAATTAGTATTTACAATACGGTCGCATATTTTTTTTACAATACAACCAAAATTTTAGTGAACAATTGATCAGTTCTAATAATAAACGACAAAATTCTTTTACAATTACTTTTATTGACGCTTATTTATATATATATTTCGTTTCGGTATCGCTAAGGTGTGTTTATATTTAGAGTTTCAAGCACAAAAACTGGCTGTTGAATACAATTTTAAAAAAAGTTTTATTAAATAAGATATAAACTATAATTTTTGCTCAATAAGTAAGTTTATTACAACCACTAATAAAAAGTTGTTTGTTACGAACAGAAATGCTTTCGTAGTAAATAAGGTGTAATTAAGCTATACAAGAACGTGTTTTTGCTCATTTTCCTTCTTTTGAACTGCAATAGCTGCTTCTACTAAAATATATAAGCATTTAAATTTGTCTTTATCTTCTTCGGATAGAGTAGATGGTGGTGCATTATCATTAAGATTGCATTTGTTATTTAGTTGGCATTCATTTTTGTCTTTTTGTATATTCGTAGAGGTTATTTTATCTTCATTTGGTGGCCTCCAATATACAGATTTATTTGCCATGGGTATACACGTATTTCTGAAACATAAATAATAAACATACATTCAAAATCGAGAATTGATACGTTAACTAATTGTCACGAAAATAACGGTGAAATTTGGATGACAAAAATCCCTGTAAATTTTAGATGGGATTTTATGAAACTGGAATTCAATAATATTTACAGCATTACTAAAGCACCAATAGAATGTTTTTTCAAAAATAATTATTCACTATTATAAATGCACATATCATCAAGATGGTTTCTCCTTATCTACATTATAGTACTAAACAGTCTGCTTAGCCAAAAATAGGAAAATATTTAAAAATATTTTGGATTACGAGAAAAAGATTTTGGATAGCATATGTATCTTTACGCTCCCGGCGACTGTTCAAGAATGTTGTATTTTCACCCTCGCTAGGCAAACAAATAGTATACGCTACTCGAGAGAAAAATTAGCCAGCTGAGATCTCGTGTTTGCCACCATCGCTTTTAGCTCGAGTGTCAATTTGCACGAGTTCTGGACTGTCCAAGTTTTTTCCTCCCTAGTGAATTTAGGAGCAAAACATAAAAGAAACGATTAGCACCTTGGCAGTCATAAAAACATATTGTGCTTTATACTTGAACACAATGGAAAAAGGTAGTTGCAAGAGTTTCGTCATAGCAAAAATATAGTCTCTTTGTAATCTTTGAAAATAATTTTTATGAATCGAATTTATTTCTAATCTGATTAAAAAATTGGGGCTTTAGCAATTCATTATCATTTTATAAAAGATTATTTTCATTTTCAGTCCATAAATGTTAATACAGTTTTCCAATGGTAAAATTCGGATATTGGCAGCAAAAATCGGAAATCAACGCCATTGTGCACATAGCGAAAAGAACAATTGTACAAAACAAAGAATTGTTCCTAAAAGTTAATAATTATATTAAACATAATGTTTAATATTGGTCTTTTCTATTTTTGTCTGTATAAAAAGAAAAAAACAAACCCTCTCATAGCTGGATGCGACATTGAATCGATATTACTACATTCATCAGAATATTGTGCTTCATTATTGTCAAACGGGTAGACTATAAAATTTGGCCACTGATTACTGTGTCGACGATGATCTTCTTCACTGTAAGAACTGTTTTCATAATCATTTGGGTAATCGTTTGGTACATCTTCTTCACTTCTGCAATTGAAAATATATATATTTTTTAACAGAGTATACAAATACGGTTTTATAACTTTTTTTTTTAAATGTTTTTCTTTTATTATTTTTTAGTAACTTTTAATTTCACAATAGATTCACCGTTATGTATATCATAATGCCCTCCCCCCCCTTCAAGTTGAGGAATTTCATGCAGTATGAAAATTCAAGTGAGTAGTTTGGGGTAGAAGTAAACACTAACTGAATTTAAAATTAATAAGTATTTAGCTGCTCTTCAGATACGTCATGGGGTAGCTTGTATTTTTTTAAATCAGCCTAAGCACCACAGAGATTAAGTTGAGTCAAAATTTTTTTTGTAAAATCGGAATAAATTTTTATTTTTTTTGCAGCGAGCCCCATTTTTTATATGATACCGATATTTTTTATTTGAAGAAAATTACCGTTATAGACATAAATAGTCATTAAAATCTTTCATAGAATCAAGTGTTTTATGAATCGGATAACCCGTATGAGAAAACGAATTTTGCACACTTCTATACTTATAAATATATGGTAAGTACAGTGAAAAATGAGTATTTCCACACACTATTAATCAATTAAAGAAGAATCTCTGAACTTTAAAGTAGTGTATAACTTTTCCTGAGTTTAGTGTAAAATCCTTCTCATAGGTTATTTACACAAGTGTGAGTGCCTTTTTTAAATATCAGTACCTAACCATCTCCTCAAATTTGATAAAAACATTTTTCAAAATATGTGGGCTCTTACAAGTTGTAATACAGTAAAAGTACTAAATCATATTTGTTATGCAATCCGTAAACACGCTAAAAAATATAATAATAGCATTGTAAAAATGTACTAACCGGTATTCTAAAGTACTATGACATTCATCGTGAACATTTTTATGTTCAGAAGAAATGATAGTAGCTAAAGATTCCCAAGTACCATCAGATTTTGAACACATTAAAGGTATTTGCTGAATTCCATTAGAGATTTTTTTGTTGCGTCTAGATAGTGTATATTTGTGTGGGTCGTTTCCTTCTTTTCTAATAATTTCAGGTAAAATCCGTCTTCTAGCATTTATGAACCAATTACAAACCTAAAACATAAATTAACAATACCGAAATTAAAATTAAAATAAAAAAAAATATTAAAATATCTACTAAAAAAACATTCATTTATTTTCTGTAAACTAAAAAATTAGATAAACATAAGATAAAAGTAACATTTTTTTTATAATTATGTGTCATATAAATACAAATTAGAATTATGTCTTTATCATAATAATATGTATGCAATAGATATTTGTTTTTTAGTATTCCTATTATAAATGCTTAAGTGGATGTCAAAGCCCTACAGTTACCACTAAACTGTTTTACCGATCAAATCTTGAATAATTTGTTATAACTAAATAAATATTTGAAATAATGAAAAATTCAAATACAGGTACACTTCGTCTATGAACTATCTATCATCTGGCAAAGTTTTAAGTGAATATTTTAAAGACACCCTAAAAAATTCTTGTTCCGAAAAAATTCGCTTATTTCGAAACAAGAATTTTTGAAGGTGTCGTTGAAATATTTACTTGAAACTTTACTAGATCATGCATAATTTGAAGTATTTATTTAGTTATAATAAATTATCAGGATCCAATCGGTAAAACAGTTAGAATGGTAACGGTATAACTTTGGTACCCTCTTAACCCATTAACGCCCAAACGGCCCAAATTTCGAGTAAGTTTTCAACGTGATTATTTTTTATGTTTTCTGCTTTGAAAAAATTCTGTTTTCATATATTCCGAAGTGAAATTTCACGATCTTTCAGTATCCGTAGTCAGAATTACGATTTAACCTCAAAAAAAAATATGGCTGATTTAAACATAAAAAACGTGAAAATTTTCGAAAACAAATTTTTATGGATTTTTTTCGCAATGATACCACCAAGGTATCCCCTTATAATTATGATCAGAGGTGACCATGGCAGTTGAAGTTTGACAGGAAATTTTTATATTAATGTTCAACAACCCCATTTTTACAATAAACAAAATCGTCTCTAAATACCTATTAATTAAATAATATAATTTCTAACTGAGACCATCTTGTACTTAGCGCAAGTCTTTAGATTTTATTTTCCTGATCGCTGATCTATTCAAATTGTTTCGTTCAAAAGCTATAAGAAAAATGTACTGACAAAAAATTTTGCTACAACGAGAAATCTCGTCAGTTAGCGCAGGGGGCTTTGGAAATTGTACTGTACAGAACACAATCTCACAAAAGTGTCCGGACCTAGACACTAAGACATCATATCTCAATATATTTTGAGGTGTTAAAAATAAATCCGGTGTCAGAATTACCAAAGGAGCCCGCACAATCTTCATGGAAATTAGGTCCCGATTAAATTAACTAAAGCATTTGGATGATATAGCTTTCGATTTTCTAATAAAGTTTAAATATCTGAATGATTGATGATCGGTGGTAACCCTCATAAAAACCATGTGCAACATTTAAGAAACTAGAATTGCTTAGAAAATCAATTTACGGGAGCGTATTGAAGTAGATAATAACAACCAATTCTTATGAGATTGTCGTCAACGAATGCGTCGAGCCAAGTCTCGATAAGCCTAAATAGAAGATTAGTTTTCGATAACTTTCAATTCATTTTCACCGTTTCACCGACAGCAGTTTGATCTAATCAGCCGTTGGTTATCACTTCGTCTGCTGCACTGATCTAATCGAATTCTTTCCAAGTCATGAATAAGAAGCAAAGCGATCAAACTCGATATGAAGGTTTTAGTAGTTAGGATGTAACCTGTGTAAAAAAGATTAAATCGAACTTTTTTTCCAAATAACAAAAATTACGAATGGTATAACTTATTTAACGCAACGTTGCAGTATATCTTTTTTTTTACTTATCTATCAAAATATGAAATAAAAGCTATGTATTCAATTCAGCAATATTACATTTATCCATCCGTATTTTTGATTGCTGAGTTATGGAGGTATCAAGGAGAATATGATTTTTTGTACATTTAGCCTTGTCATTTCTTAGAATTTGCGACCGTTTTTATTCAAAATATATACATCAATGATATTGTTAATTCCTTTAAATTAGCTACTGACTCAAAGGCATATAATACAGTTGACAATAGTGTATTTTTAATGGTTTGGATACGAGCTTGAAAATTCACTCTTACGCATGCCATTTTGGTGGCTAAATACATATTATCCAGCAAAATCATACAAAAGCTACTATTTTTCGACCACTTTATCTTGTGACCTTTTTTTACAAACAAAAAACCTTGTCTTTACGCGACTAATAATTAGCGATGCATAAGTGAAAAATTCAGCGATTTGAAAAATACTAACAAGCCCTATACTATTATTTTCAATTTTTTTTTTGGTAACGGTATATGTGGTCGATCATATATTTAAGTTATTTTTTTATCAAAAATGACCTCTACAACTCCCGTAAATTCTTTGTTTGAATTTGTACTTTTCATTACCAGCACTTATTAACATTTCAAATGAACTTCCTTTTGCAAATTGATATAAGGATGCTCACTCTGTTGAAAATATCCAGTTGGATTTCTAGATCAAAATTCCAGGTAGATATTCAAGTCCAGGTTTTTTTTAAACCAATTACTAATAATTGTAATTCACATAGCTTCGATGCTCTCTTGTAGTTACCATTCGTATGGTAACTACATATTACATCGAAATTGCGGAATTAAGTCTTACTACTCGAATTGTTAGTACATTAATTCAATTGAAGAAAAGTTAAAAATTTAAATATTATATAATTACCTGAATATCAACCAAATTACATAACTATATACTTGAAGAAATATATAGTCATCAAGTTAAATGTTAAATTTCTAAAATTAATAACACAAATATTACCTGAAGTACTGTAAGATTAGCTTCCTGACTTAAAGTTAATTTTTCGGTATCACTTGGATATGCATTATATCGATGTTCATAAAGCCATCTTTTTAAGATTTTCACTGAGTGTTTTGGCAAATTCCCTCGTCGTTTTCGAATAGAATTATTATTTGCTGGATTTAATATTGTAGAAGATATCTTATTTCGCGATGACGTAGAATTGTGATCTGCATCAGAACCACTTTGATCGTCATCTGTACTACTGGATGATGGAAAACGTTCTCTCCCTAGAAACAGTATTAAATGAAAAATAAATAAATCGATATTATATCCTTTAATTTACATTAAAGCTTAAAGAGGACTATAAGAAGATTCAATAAGAAAATTTAAAAAAAATGAACAGTTTAGTGGGAGGCCAATAAGCGTAAATCTGCAATATGGAACGGACCTTATTATTAGTTTGGGTTTTATTTTATAAAGAAATTTTTTCCCAAATTTGACAAGTTTTCCCTAACTAAAAAGATGGATTCCGGCACAAATCAACACCTGAAACTTTTCCAACAGTATAGTTGAATGCTAAATAGTGATTATCATTAATAAAGATCTGTTTAGGACCTTTGGGCCAAATTTTTATTCGGTGGATACTACGCATACCCTATCACATTACATAATAGGTAGTTTTTAGGGGTGCTATTCAGTGCGTTTTTTTGTTGTTTTGGTTATTTGGCACAATCCCCAACTTGTCTGTACCGGTTATTTTTTATTTTTAAAAAATTCATTTTTTCATTGGCGAGCAATAATACAAACATCAGATTCTTCATCATTCATCACAAAATTTACTTCGTGATTTACAGCGATTTGCATCTCCGAAATTTTCGAGGATAAAATCTGTGAATTGTGGATAGAATTACATAAAATTGATGGAGTCAGAGTCTTTTGCAAAAATTAGTCTCTACCTCTATATATTTCATTAAGTGCAAAAACTGATATGTTAGGAATCTTTCCGTCCATGACACATCCCCTAAAAGGGAAACCAGTGGACTCTATTTTACCCATGTAGTATACAGCTAATTCACGAATTGCAGTTTCATATTTTTCTCCTCGTATACTGAATAAATTTTCTCTGCTGAGTCCAATTGAATAGTGAATTTCCAGTTTCTATCAAATTTTAGAACATTTCATTCAGTGTACGAGTAGAAAAGTATGACACCGCGACTCGGGAATCAGCTATACTTCATGGGTAAAACAGAGTGTTCCGGTTTCCCCTTAAGGGAGTTCTCTCGATAATTGAATTGATGATGTCAATGACTTACCAATTTTTATGTAGCAAGGTAAATGATTGAAGAAGCTCCAGTTAAAATTTCGAGAGGCTAGGGTACCTCAAAGCCGAGAAATAAATATTTTTGTTATTGCTTTTTTAACACGTAGTCTTATGGGAAAGATTTTCTTTTTTCCGATTGTAAATTAATTGATGATGACAGCTTTACGATTTTTTTATATAGTAATCGAGAAATTTTTTTAAATTTTTAGCAATTTTCTAAAGTATCATAGGGTAACTGTGAAATAAGAGGGAGTAGATATTTTATGTATAAATCTCATTTGCCTATAGGTTATACATGCAGAATATATACCTGTATATACTGACTGCAC
>UELU01138560.1:0-22635 GCA_900490025.1 Megastigmus dorsalis | reverse complement strand
GCTATGTACATATCACACGGTGTAAACAACTACAGCGGCAAGCGACAGAAAATGCACGCGCGCGAGCAATAATTACTTGATTGGCTAGGTAAAGTATGCCTAACTTCTTTTACTCGATTGATCAAGCAAAATTTACCGAACTAGTTCTGTAGATGTTCTATAACCGTCAATCACATCTTGCTTGCTGAGTTCAGCTCAAGCTATTCGGTAAATTTTGCTTGAAGGTTCATGAAACTCTGCTTGCGATTTTTTTTCCGTGTATATTTTTATCACACAAAGCAACTCACCTCTATCGATCAAATCCTCTCGGTCTGGCTTTTCGATCTACAGTCTCGGCTTAGAAACTAATTATATGCAATAAGTATGCGATTGAATACTCTATTAAAAACGAGTATCTAAATGTCTCATTGTATCATACCTATAGAGTTCAGTAAACAGTCCCAAGTTTGTATATCAATCGGAGAAGCAATTAGCGTAATTGAAGTGACGTGATTGCGTCGTTTCGGCGCAAGGAGTAAGCAAACTGAAATTGTATTATTATATTGATATTTCATTCCAGCAAAGCACACGATTAAACTTTCCCGTGACAATGGATGCCCGGGTCATAGTTAATTAATCAGCTTACGGACAAATACTCACGGCTATCATTGACTATGATCTTCTGTTTATCTTCAAGGTTAAAAATTTCAAACATAAACACTTGGAAAAAATTAATTAAATGTGTCAGCTTAAAAACGTATGCTTTGAGGAGAAGTTGTTTTAAAATATCCTAATTGTAATTGCAAAGCAGAATTCGAAATAATCAATTTTCTATAGTAAAACTGCTTTAAATGTTTTAAACACAGCTTCAGTCACTTTTGCGTTAAATAAGTTTGTCAGCTATTTTTGAATTTCATATTTTTCATGCCATACATGACTCTCGAGACGTAAAAAAATCAATATATTCTACTACAGTTAAATTCTTATAATCACTTCATACTCATTTAGTCAAGTGAAATAGACTTAGGACCATTTAATCATTCTTTTAATTCTATTA
Organism: Megastigmus dorsalis; assembly: GCA_900490025.1. Lineage (NCBI taxonomy): Eukaryota > Metazoa > Arthropoda > Insecta > Hymenoptera > Megastigmidae > Megastigmus > Megastigmus dorsalis. Next base: position 21,599 of record UELU01138560.1, on the reverse strand, counting down.
TTATCTATAGTAGATGAGTGAACATTGATTCTGGAATATAAGTAATACATTCTCTTCCGACAGTACGAAATATTTTGTAAGAATTCCATTGATGTGCGGTCAATAAATTCTGCGTATAAAATTTTTATCGAGGGAGATAGAGACACGATTCAGCTGCGATATCGAAAAAATTCGAAATGAATTTCTCTTCCATTTCTCGACACGTATCAAGCTTATTTTAAATAATAAAATTCATTTATTAATGATAACTACAGTCAATTGAAATTTTCATAACAGTTACATAATTCGTATTTATTAGAATATATATCATTACAATTAAAGTTACGTATAAATTGCCAATAGACATTATATTATGCAAATACCCAATTTACTGGCAGTACTATTATGCTAATCTCTCTCTACATTCGGAAAATAATATAACCATTGACTGTACAGAAATTAAATGAGCTTCCAAGTGATTTATTAAAGGAGAACAAGACTCCCGAGATAGTATATTATCCTTTTCAAACATTATGTAGATATGCAATATTCAAATTAATCATTTATAAAATAAACACATTATATGCCTGGAAAAAAGTTTAATAGCATTCAACTCTTTGAAGCACCTAATTTATTTAACATTCTATTTACGTGCAAATTTGGTTTTGAAGGTTATTTGGGTCGCTCAATTGCGAATCACTTATACTAATTTAATGTCTGTAAAACAGTGCAGGAGCGAGAGGAGGAAAAAAATTATCGCTCAATGAATAATTTATATAGTTTGTTGTCGCGTACAAAAACGCTGCACTCATTCAACGAGTAATGGCCTATTTTACAGAATCAATTCGAATCGATTCGGATTATTTATTCCCAAAAGACGCGTAATATAAAATTTATCGCTCTCGAGTCAATCGTAACTTCGTACAGCTTGAGATGTATCCACCAAGGAAGAGAAAGCTGGCGGAATAATTTTTAGTCGTGGCACGGGATTCTATTCTTGAAAAAGTCATTTGCCGAATAATTTGCGTCTCGAGCGATAGCAGCAAACGGTCTATAACGCACGCCACCTCATAGTCCCAGTGAATGCGGCCTCCCGAGCGTGGGAGTGCTCAGTCGAGAGAAACAGAGAGAGAGAGAGAGAGAGAGAGCAGAGGCCGGAGCCCAGATAAAGCGCGCGGTATATAGAAATTCAAAGAGGGAGAGGAGCGAGGGCGGCGTTTTTCGTGAAAAGCATCACGGTCTCGAGTTTACAGCGTTTAAATGTGCTCAGCTGCTCTCTCCCCCTCTCCCTCTCCCTCTTTCTCTCTCTCTCTCTCTCTCTCTCTCTCTCTCTCTCCCTCTCCCTCTCTCTCTGTTTCGCGCTTCTTGGACCGAGGCTGCACAGATAAGTATATATAGGATGACAGTTGAGTCTATTCTCCCTCTATCCTCCCCGCCAACCCAGTGCCACTGGATTTACGTCACTCTTGCCTCGTTAGGAGGAGGCGAATATAGTTTTGCTCCTTCGGCAACGCTGAGACGCGCTTTCTTTCTTCTACCTATCTCTCTCTCTCTCTCTCCCTCTCGTTTTCCCTCTCATTCTTTTGGGGCCACCGCGATGCCCATCGACAAATCCATCTATAGCATAAGCAATTTGCTCGGCACAATTTGCTAAGTACCGCGGTGGTGATCGAGAGGGTTAAACATTTAGCCCCGGCGAGAAATTGAGCCTGTATATAGCGCAGCAGCAAGTCGGTTCTTTGCGAAAATTTTCCAGCGACGCGAGCGCTTTTTCCCTTTTTTTCCTTTAAAGCTGACGCCGCGGTAACTTGTAAGCTCCTCTCCTCGACCACCTCTTTTCTCTCCTGTTCTTTCATTGTCTCTCTTGCGCTCTCTCTGTTTCTCTCGCTCTCTCTCTCCTCGAATTTTTCAAATTTATGAAAAGTTTCCTCTTTCATGGTCGACCTACAATTTCTCGAGGATAGTACAATTTTGAGACACGACTATTACACGGGAGTCAGTCGTATTACGGTAACCGAGTGTTGGAGATTATTGTGCTGCTGGATTATTGGTGCTGCCGTACTTTCATTTTTAAATTTAAATTAATCGTTGTCAAAATCTACATTCTGAATAATATGCATTCGAATAGGTACTTCTATTAATCGCGCTGCTCGCGTAGAATAATTACTTTAGCAAGAATTAGTAACAGTAAGCATTCAAGTGATACTCATTGATCATTACGAAATTATAAATATAATGTTCGAGGTCAAAGTTAAGTTTCGACTGTTTTAAGTACTATTTTTGTAATATTAATCAGAATATTATAATTTTATGCGGTAAAATATGTGTTGGATTTTACTCTGAAATTAATGATCGATCTCGCTGAACCAAATCTAGTAACTTTTTTTTTCTCCTTTATTGTATACGCAAAGCAATAGCTTAATTAGTATAATCGATGTATAAATTCAATATAATTTGATTAAATATTGTACGAGATATTGTGGCATTTGTGGCAATGGTTTATCGACGGAATATCTGATGTAACTGAACGTACCAATGTCTATTATTCATGTATTATTCGAAAATATTTTGAAACATTTAAAAGTACGGAAAACATGAAATATTGATAGCGTAATATTTTCTCCTCTACGGTCACAGCAATGTCCTCGATCGTACAGGATATTGACACTTTCAAAGATGAAATATGACATTCGCGAGTAATTTCACGATATTACATACATCAACGATATTTTTCATTGTTTACAAAAAAATAATTTAATAAACGTCGACGTTATTTAATATATGTATATCCGTCGCGAATTCGCAGTAACAATAATAATCGATTCGCATTTATTTAAATGCACAATTATTCTCGCGCTCTCACGACAAGCATATTAAAATGCTCAAAGAACACGTTTTCCAAGACTCTGAAATTCAGTTAGAGAGACCTGGCAACCCTTTGAATACATAATAACAATTCAACCTAGAAATCAGCGTCGTTCAATCAAACCGAACCGCGACGCGCTGCAACACGTATAAAAGGAAAGAAAAAAAGAAAGAAAAACCATAAGCTACTCCATCAAAAGCGTCAAGACATCGAAAACCGAATGGATCAAGCGTCTACGTGCAGCTCTCTCTCTCTCTCTCTCTCGAATATAAAAAGTAAACTGCGGTCCTGCAGCGAGCGAGGTGGTTTATATCGTGCAAATATACAGCAATGTAGATACACACGCAGGGTAACACGGGTGCGGTGTGTTGCAATTGACAGGCGGTATATAAGAAAGTATAGCTGTCGCGAGCGCGCGCTTATACACATACGAGTGGGTATAGGTGAGGGTGGCTTTAAAGAGAGTCTCCGCTCTCGCGCCAATTTGACATATCTGACAAAGTGTCGGGGAACGCCGGCCGAGAAGCGAAATCGTTCCTATACCATATAGCGCGGAAGCGCTTGTACGTAGAGTTCGCGTCGTGATTGCGAGTCGCCGCGAGGACCAAATCGGTTTATCGACTTTTAAGAGGGTTTTATTCCTCAAATTGAGCGATTATCGATTTCGCCGGCCCGCGTTACAGCGATATATTTCTATATGTGACCTCCCGCCCACGCTGCACAAATCCATCCTAGGTATGTATAAGCGCGGAATGTTTATTTTCCACCAATTCCGAACGTGAATTTACCAATGGATTAATGTTGGCTCGCGCGAGCATTGCTAATAGTAGTGTAATAGTCGAGTAATTTGTTGCGCTCTGGACGCGTGTAATAATTGGCCTGCACCCTTGATTGAAATATCTCGATATTATGCAGAGGCCGTTTAATGTTATTAGCTGAATCATCGGGAAAATTAGAATTCTAATTGAGCCGACTCGTGTGGCGGTATAGGAGTTTTATGTATATAAGCCGGCCGCGGCTGCTATTCCGTCCGATATATTATGATGGAAATGCTGTAGATTATGTGGGTCGTTATCGATGGGCATGCACGAGTATCGATAAAAGGCTCGCAGTTTACTTTCATAAAATTCACGAGAGTTGCAGTTGCCGTTTGAAGGGAGGCTGATGGGTTATAAGAGAGTATATATGCGCGCGAGCTTACCGTCTTTGTAAGAAGCGATAGAAAAAGCATTAGAGTATGTCAAAGGCACGCGAGCGCTTTACTTTGGATGGATATATCAACGTACGGGTTTACGAGCATTTTAAAGAGCCTGCTTTTTAATTGACTGCGAATATGTATTTTGATTAATAATTTTTCTTTTTCTCGTCGTTAACAAATCGGTAATTTGATTGTTCGTGTGTGAAATACATATTGCAATTGAATGCGTTTGTTGGTTATTCACGCGCCAGCAAATTTATGCGTATACAAAGATCTATTGAAAAGATAATTTTCGTTGGACTCATAAAAGAAATAGATATTAAAAATGCATTTGAACAGTTTATTTGTTATTTATATATATAATTTATAACGAGACTTTAATGTTACAGAGATGCACATAATCATTTGTTAACACCCGCGTGCGCTACTACCGTAAATATATGATAATCCACTTTATTTATTTTCACCGAATTGCACCTGGCAAATAAAATTCTACTCTACTTACCGTAAAAATACTTACCGTATAACACCCAGATATTTTGGCGTATTAAAGGGCGAGAGAGTTGAAAAGTTTGAAACTAGGCTCAGTCTCGTATATTATATATCAAATATGCAAGGTGAATTTAACTGGAAAAAAAGTAGTTCAAAGTCCTTTAAAAACTTTATACTATATGCCGAGAGAAGCGCTTGGGAAGGGTAATAGAAAAGTACGTATAAAGACAAAAATGAAAGAATTCCCCGCTAAAGCAAGATAAACAAAACGATAATTTCGCCTATTACCGAGATAAAGTTATTCGGTCAAGGCTCTCAAAGTTTTTTATATATTTATTCCAAAAAATTATAAGTACATTACTTGGATGCACCTTCTTGGTAAAAAGTTACCTAGATGCAAATTTTAATAAAATTCTATGCATTAATTAGTCGCGAGTATCAAGAAAAGGAAGGGAACGTAACATTTACGTTTTCAATTATAGTACAAACAATTTATCATAAGTAAATTTCCATTATTTTGGACAACTGGCATTCTTTTGAAGTATACAATGACCAATCGAACAATTCGAATGAACTTTATGTTTGAATTAAAGCGAACTTTATTTAATCGTTAAAAGCCTTCTCTTTACAATTAAGTAAATTAAAACGCGGTGGAAAGTGCTTTCCTCGGGGAAAAAAGAGAGTAATTAATTTTTCTTTTAAATTCTACTCGTGGTTTCATTATTAGATCATTTATTGCAAATCAGTTAAAATCTTTTATTTAATAACGTGACTTTTTAAGTAAATTGCCGAAGATAATGTATTATTCTGTTTTAGTAATAAATATTTTAAAAAAAGCTATAAAATATTGCATTTAATAGCCGGATAATTTAAAGTAGATTAAACGAATATAGCCTACAAGCAATTCTTCGGTTCTCTTTCTGTTCGGATTTCGTGCAATGAAAGCGCGTACTTCATAGCGCATAAGTATAAAAGCGGTCCAGATTCATTAAATTTTTTGCTAACGATTACTCGTGAGCCGCTTATCGTGGAGGCAGCTGAACAGAAAACACAAACAACATTTATTTTCATAGGAAGAAATTCTTTATTAATGTTGAAGCTTGTGACTTTTTTGCACTCTATATACCTATTCAAAGACTTTCATTGAAAATGTTTTTACAGCCTTTTATACTTTTATGCCTTTTTATTGAGCTAAAATATAGTCAATATCATATAAAAAGTGATACCACAACCTTCGGCGTTATGGCATGTACTATTTTTGACCCGCAGGTCGTTTCAACGAGATCATGTACAACAACTATTCGAACTTATTTTTATTTATTTTTTTTTAGCTTGCAGTGGATGTACACTATTAACACAATAAGAAACAGATTCTATCGATCTATATTTTGCATCCTTACTCTTTGTACGCTTATAACTTTTTTTTTTATAAATGTAATTTCAAAATATGCATATATAGCTAGGATTTGTATGGGAAATAATGCAATTTTTATTCACGAATTAAATAAAGTGTAACAATGCGTGCATATAATAACTGTATTAGCTCCAATTACAAAATATGCTTGGATGATTTCTTCGACTTTCCCTCTTTATGAAAAGACGTAATGCGAATTACTTTTAATGTTCTTAATACTTCAAAGTGGCAGTAAAAGAGTCTTCTATATTTCAGGAAAAAGGGCATCGAAATCTCGAAAATCCAAGAATTTAAAATTGAATTCAAACTTTTGCTGCGATTGACATTTTCCAGTTGAAGCGAAAAATTTCAGCAAAAATGTCGGTTGAAATGTTGTACTTCACTGAAACGAGATAATAAGAAAAATTTGAATTTACAATTTTCAGAATCCGATTGAACTCTTGTCAGATGAAGATTTTTGATGGTGCCATCATAAATCTTCACCTGATTCAAATAATACATAAAAATATTTGCAAGTCGAATAAAAAGAACGTAATGCTACTTGAAATAAGTGGATCGTTATCGAATACTTTTTGATCATTCACAATAACACATTTTATGATATGACTTAATATTACTCAAGCAATGCGTGAAATTTTGGCACGTATTTAATACTGTTCGTACGGAAACGAAGATACGCATAAATGTAAACGTGCACGTTGGAACTGAAATAAGGAAACTCGTGAATCCCAAAAAGACAAGACCACGCGGAAACACGTAGCACGAGCAGTATATTTATATACATCGATTGTTCGACTGTACTCCTAACTCATCTACTATATATACACGTGTATATAATAAATGTACTGCCTCATTACGTGACAAGTTTTACGATTAGAATTGATAATTTGTCTCAATTTATCGTCTCTAACTTTTGGAAATGATCCATCTTTGTGTAATTCATAAGATAACGTTTATCTAAGAGTTTTTTCTTTGAATGCAAATATGATTATATATTACCCATTTAATTATTGTATCTTTTTTTCCAACTTAATTCTTCCTGAGTCATTATGATATGCGCACATTTACTTCACAACATAACTATTTTACTATTCTACTATTTACAATAATCACATTACTATAATATTGTAAACAGTACGCGGAAAGAAAGGAACTGTAAGCACTACAAATGGAGTTAGGATTGAGTGCTAGAAAAAGGTTAGGTAAATCAATTGCCACGAAGAAAACGTGTAATAAATATGGCATTGAGTCCTAGGTGTCTTTGGAATCAGTCCGAATGTCACCAGCGACACAGTCCAAACTTTCTTCGTGGTTTTCAATTTACCCAATCAGGGATGTACTCAATGCCGTTCTTTTCTTTCGGTGTACTATTAGAACACCTGAAAATTTAATTTAAGAGTTATATATCCATTGAAAATTGCGGATATCCGTATGAAAACAACCATACTAAGCTTATCCGTATACCCATATACTTATTGACTAATGAATATTTCAATTTCAAAGTTTTAAAAATAAATAAAATATGCATGGGGTCCGCAAGATTGACAAAAGTATTTGGCATTTTACACTCTGGCTTAAAACTTATGATTTTGCCTAAACTTTATATATATGAGCTACAAACTTTTTTTTATCAGATTCATACGATTGAATAATGTATATATATCCTAGAACTTTAAGAAAATATTTTACACTTGCACATGCGCTATGATTGTTAAACTAAAGTTAGCCACTGTACAACAGTCCAACCTAAACAAAGATAAACTTAAACTTCCGTCGGTCGCGAAAGCCAAATTCCATATTTAATAGCAAGCGTCAAGTGTAAGGTATTGTCAAAACTCCCTCGAAAACGATCCGATAAAGTCCAAGGTCTAATCTCCGACCTCGTGTCACCCCTTGGCCACATTGCAGTTTCGACGTCGAGAATGGCGCCTCGACGTTGGACGGCGCCGCCGGCGGAGGAGGCGGCACATCGCCCAGCACTGGCCTCGTCCTACAGGCTATGCCCCAGAGGCGCGAGAGCTTCCTCTACCGCAGCGACAGCGACTTCGAGATGTCGCCGAAATCGATGTCGCGCAACAGCTCCATCGCCAGCGAAAGGTAAGCGTTCGAGTATCTGCATCACCTATACATTATATATATATATATATATATACGTGTATATATGCCCGGCCTAATTGGGCGTATAATCGAAATACGCCTGCACCCTTGCGTACATATACAACCCTGCCATTCTGTTTATCGAAGCTGCTCGACCTGCTCCGCTCACTCCTGTGTGTACACACGGGGAAGCTGCTGCTGCTGTTGCTGTTTGAATTTCAAATTCTCACATCCGCCTCCGTTCTGTATATACCGAGTGGCTGATTTTTCCAGCGTGCGTGGAGTGTAAACCCGCGGGAAAAAAAATAGGGGTTGACACGCGTCAGGAGAGATTTAATTTTCATTTGGATTTGCGTTGGCATGGAGCGATCGTGGTAGAACCTTTTTTCGCTCTTTCTTTTGTGATTATTTATATATAGAGAGAGAAGGAAAGGATGCGTGCGACTATAATTCTATATGTATATACGTGGAAAATTCTGTGGGGGGCACGGTTGTATTGTTCGAATCGATATTCCGAAGGGTTATACTTTTTTTTTTACCGAGCGCGAAAGGCGAATCAATTTATTTTATTCCGCGACGCGAAAGTTCCGCGTTGCATTTATATTTATATTTATATTTTGGAATTGAATGATCGCGAGGTTGTAAGTCAAGGTAGCATGGATTTTTATTGTGATTAATAAACGTATTACAACGCGTAATTTTGTGAAAAATTGGGGGTACGAGAGCCAAATTAAGTTTCCAAGGGTATATAAGTAACGAAATTACGTGGATTATTTTAAATCGCATTATTTACCCGTATTTCACGAAAATGCTGTAATAAATTCGAGCGATGTTCCGGTAGTAATTTGATTAATACTAATTGATGAGGTTAACTACCAGAGTATTGCTTATTATATCATTTAATGCACAATAACCATAATTATTCACGGTATAATCAGCGAAACCAGTTAATGAAAGTTATTTAAGTTTTTTAGTTTTATTATTCATTTGTTTACGAGGCTGGAAAATTAACATCAGTGCATTACCCATTGCAGCGTATACTCGCTTCAAGCTAATAAACTACTTGAACAACAATTCTTTCCAAAGTCATTTAAAATTTTTAATTATGCTTATGCTTTATCTCTTGTAAGGTTGACCTTTTAAAAACGGTAATTAAAACTGGTTGAGCAGCTTCGATACGTCGGGCATTTTTTATCATTATCTATATAATTATACTACTTTAATTATTTCCCTACGTTCACTTTTCTTTAACAGAAATTTTCCACTGAAAGTAGCGCGTAAATTACGCGATATGAAACAAAAGAATGACGAAAATAAATGCGTAAAAAAATCGTTCAATATTGGTGGTGTCTTTTGCCAAAAAACCAATTCTATTCTAACTCTTCGATTCAATTTGTATGGCAAAAAAAAGAGGGGCCAATGCGATTTCGAACACACGATACGTGTTTTTGAATCGAGTCTGGGCAAACATCATAATATATTTTACGTTCCATTCGGTCGGGCTTTCACGACAGCATGATAAAAAAAAACGATTTATATATATATATGTTTGCCAATGCCATAACGATTATATGTCGTTGCGGCTAATAAAAAAAAACTTAAAGCTCTTGCTGTCGATGTATATGCAAACTTTAGAGACAAATAGCCGAAGCTTTCGACACAGATTAAATAATAAACAAGTGGGAACTGTTGAAAAAGTTGAAAACAGAGCGAATACAGAGGGGATAAATTTAACAGGGCAAAGTGCATGGAAATGCTTCTCTTATATTAGATACGATTTAGAGTACAATGGGAAAATGGGGGGTAACGCGATATGTGACTGCGAAAAACACTTTCAAGTTGTATTTTATTTGGTGCGTGTGCATGCCTTGAAATTCATTAAAATTCAATGTGCCGCCTTCGCTGAGCTATTGTCCTTTTTTTTTCTTTTTTTTTTATTCGTGAAAAAAGAATTTAACGCAAAATCGAGCCGCCAATTTTATACGATATGCGAAATATTAGATTCCACGATCGCATCTAGTCCTGAAGATCTCGAAATAGCGGATATTACGCGTGGGTGACGTGAGCGTGTACGTGAAATTTTGTTAATTTCGTTAAAAAAAAGTAATTGTTTTTGTCTCGAGCTTTTTTTTCCTCTTTTATTTTAGTCGATTTATTGCATCGTAAATAATCCACGCGATGGCGATAGTGCGAAGCGAAAAATACAGGGGAACGGGAAAACTCGTCGTATTACAAAAACGCAATGTGACTTCCGAATTCTATATTGTAGCTTACTTTAAAAAGCCTTATTTGCCTTGTTACGTGTCTATCGTCTTTTGCTCGAAGAACTTGTATTTTCGTGTGCTTTTCATCCTAGATATGAAAAGTCTTGTATCGTCTTGTGATATGAAAAATCTTGTTACTTTATACTTGAAATAGGGAGAATATATATTTTGTGATTTTTTTTTGTCTCTACCGATTTTTCACTATAAAGCTATGTTAACGAGGAAAAGCTTATTATTATCTCACTGCCTAAGATTGTCATTATTTTTTTCGTCGATATTATGTATTTTTTGTAGTTCCTTCCTTACTTGGAGAAAAACGATTAATTTGGAGATTTGAAATGCTTTGTACGACTGAATTGCTATATCTTACGTAGTCTGATGCAACAAACTATTTTATTTGCTCTTTTTATTCTTACAGAACAATAGAATTCTGACGCACGTCATCATACTTTTGCATATTATTTAATATTTATGTCCTTTTTTCAAATTAATGAAATCATATGCCACGCTGTACTGAAAAAAATTTTAAATTTAATTTATTTTTCTAAAGATAATAATATAAGGAACTAGTTTAAAATCAAGAATGTATAGGTTTATTAAGTATGTAACATTTATCAGCAAGTGCAATCTCAGGAAAACAAATTCTTCCGCATTAACTATGATGTACATATAGTCATTTCATTGACAAGAGATGATAGTTGCTTTTATACTTATGCATCATTTGCGTAAGTGTATTATGTAAGATTAAGCGCCAGCTCTCTGCACAGTAGGACTTCCTATATAGAGGGGTGCGAAATAAATCTGACGTGGCACGAAAATAAATATATGGGAGAGGAAAGAAAAAATAACAAGAGGGTACAATGATGAACTTATGATTCGCCATTACTTACGATTGATACCATCGTTTACTTTCCTTTGTCATTTGTACTTTTCGAAATAGAATGGCCTAGGATTATCGCTTGCCAACACAATTATCGGGGATCGCATTATTTAACTAAATCGGAACTAGTATATTACCCAAAGTGAATCTCGTCAGCAGACCATTTATTAAGAATAAAAAGTAGCAAAAGCATAAGCACATCAGCTTTCGAATCTCCAAAGACGTATCGCTTGTTCTCCGTATAATGTTGTACTATGTGTAACCTCAAGTGGCCACGACTTTACGCGTCTGATCCTTACGTTGCAGGTTGAAAGAGACCGAGCCACCCATCGAACGAGCGTATGTACTCGATCATCTTATTTATCTACTTCTTTTTTATTTTGACTTTTTTTATTCGCTTATTATTATACTGGCTAAATAGAAACAACGCAATTTTCGTAACAATTATTACAGTACACGTTTATTGCTCTTACGGGCAAGGTTTTTGTCTTACAACCACCGCTTACTTGACAATCAGCACACGCACTTAATCAAACTCCTGCAGCAATATTTACATGTCTGCATGATCTGTTTTATCTAATGTAGCTATATAGGCTTTCTTATTATCACACCTTCCGCAATGTTCAACGTTGTGGATTCTTACACTTCTCCGCATGACAAGCGCTTATGTAATGCAATTGCTTTAAAGGTACTGTGATATTTTATAACATAAATTACAAATTATCTTTTTCCATGTATCCATGTTTTCTTTTTTTGATCCTCCATAATATTATCAACTTTTACGTATTAGTTTTCGAGTACAATTCTGCGATAACAAAACTTTCAGAAGGATTTTTTGTTCTGCGCAAATTTTACAAGTTACAGCATCGTGAAAAGTTCACGTGTAAGCGATATTACAGTTTTTTTTATCCTATATAATTATAAGTAATGAAACACCCAACAACGTCTATAAAAATATTACGACTCATGAAATGTCGTAATAAATGCGAGTCCATAAAATGACAATTAAATCAACGGCAACGCACAAAAGTAGATCCAATAATATTTTAGCGCCAATAAGAAACAACACAAATACCTGCGATAAATGGTAAGAGAATGAAAATGAACAGTCAATCAATCGATATATGAAAGTGTAGTAAAATAAATACCAGCTATAAAGGTCTACTATTATTTAACTTTAGTTCAGCGTCCTGCAGAATTGAATATTAATACTAAAATTACTATATCATTTTTATCAAATTTAAATCGAAATACCCTTTTCATTTATTTATTGAGTACGAAAATTACAAAGTCAAAAAATATATACATACGTAAATAGGTACACATTTTAGTTAATAATATGACCTTAATATTAAAAAAACTTTTTTTTTATTTCTTACAACTTTTTAAACTAGATTTAAAACTGATTTTCTATTTTATCTATTTTTTTTTTCTAAGTTTCGTTTAGCGAAACAAGAAAAAGCTATTAAAACAGAAATACTTTTCGCGTCAAGCCGCTGCGACGTTAAAGTGTGTAAATGTATGAGGAGCAAGGAATAGCTATATCGATGCGAAGAATGTTGAAAATACTTGAGACTGACTTATAATTGATCCGCAGTGAAAGCCGAGACAGAAAGAAAGAGAGAGAGAGAGAGAGAGAGAGAGAGAAATGAAATCGAGCATAGCCAAAAAGGCATGCGCGAAAGATTGCCGATATACCACGTGAGTGAAAAACGCGCGGCATTGCCAGGTCGCTGCAGATGGGCATCGAGAAAAAGGGGCTAAAGAGAACGAGAGAGGAGAGAGAAAAAAGAAAGCAAAGAGGAGCATGCAGTCATACTAGTAACATAGGGAGTTTCGCCGCTGCGGAACTTGGCTGTGAAGCGGCGTTCCGCGCGCGCCTCTCTCCGCCTCTCTCAGCCCCCGCTCGCATTCGTCGGATTCCCGGGGCACCGTAAATCGTCCGGCCAGCCTCTCAAGCCGCGTACATATATATATACACCCGTAGTCCCTGTCCCAACGCCGTTACCCTCCTTAAGATCTCTCTCTCTCTTTCTGTATGAGCGGACGAGGGCAGAGAGGATCGAGAGAAAGCAAGTGACGCGGGAGGGAACGAAGAGAAGAAAGATCGCCCGAATCGTGCACTGTGTGTGCGTGCGTGTGTGTGTGTCCTGGATGACCCCTCCTACGTGGCTCGCTACGATATTTATGATTTGTTTCTTCTTTCCGGACCGATTAATTTTTGAGAAATCGTGACGTGCCCTGGGGAATGATAATGATTTTTATATTTATATACGGTAGAGTGTCTTTGTCGAGGATCGAGTAGGCTTTTTGGAATTGGCCAATTCTTCACTTTTGTATAATATAGTATATTCATTATAAAAACGTTATTTTACGTTAATCGGTATCCTTTGTTTAGGTACACGCGACTTTGTATGTTAATTTAACCATTTAGTAGAGTATTGGATTTTTTTTTATTTAGAAATGCAATAATTCGCTTTAACTCATACATAAATTACATTATGTTGATTCTTTAATGCGTGACCATACATCAAATCAGCTCGTGCATAATTCTTCCTGGGTTTTATGAAATTAATTCTTTATCGCGCTCGAATTAATTCAATTCTTTGCCGAGGCATATAGGCATAACAATAGAAAGCCGTCAACCTCAATTTAACGACCAAGCAAAACCACTTTCTTCAAACTGCACGCGAGACATATAATACAGAAAATATCCGTTAAGTATCCACGCAGAGAGTCCAAATATAGTAAAAGTCAAAGGATTAGACTTATGCGGTCAGACGTACATCGGTAATGTATCTTGACTGAATTTTGTTTCTTTCTCCCGCAACTTTGTCCAAGGATAATCCATGTAGGAATTCCATTTGAAATTTGTGCGACTCGCGTGTGGTGTATTGCAAACAAAATCGACGCTACACGGGTCGCAAAGCTTAAATTTTTCGGACATAAATCAGATAAAGCCATGGGGTTCGCTTCTCCGGGTTGAGGTTAACTCGAGTGTTAACTGCTAAATTCTGTTTAAAATTTGGGCTGTGCAGCTGGTTTTTCTACGAAATAAATAAGCCCCGGTTAAAAGGGAACCTTGTTACGGTATACATACGTAATTTTGGCGCACGGAATAACGAAAAGCGCTAACAAATGTAAATTTAAAGCTGTGATTCCGTACTTAGATTATTGTTTAAAATGGAAAGATGACGGATGATAACGAATTTCTGACCTCAAAAATAAATGGCTACCGGGCTTGTACTTAGGTGATCCGCGAAAAAAGTGTAAGCTCATAATTATTATTCTTTCTATTTTTAAAATATACGTAAATCTGAAAGTGCTAACTAGCTGACCTGTAAAATGTAATTATTGTATAATTTTTTTTTAAAGCTGCAAAAATAGAATTTATGATTATGTGTCTTAACGACTTATTCTACTCGTTATTTACTTTTATCACACTGAGAAAGACATTTCTTGCATTAAATGACTGTGGATTAAATGTTAATAAATGTGAATTTGAATATAACGAATTGAATATTCATTTACTGTTAATTCATATTTCACTTGTACGGGTGACTTCTTTCAAATGCGCCGCGTCTTAATAGTTAAGAACTTAATAGTCAACTAGAGCTTCATGACAAACGTATTCGTATTTAATATAAGTGACATTCATTAATTGTACTCTAAATGAACCGTTCATTTAATACAAGACATCTTTTTTCTCAGTGCACTTTAAAGTAATCCAATATCGTTCTGCGATTCAACGATACAAAATATTTTCAAAAATCATATATCCGCAAAAACTGCAAAAGACGCAGAAGTAAAGAAAAGCTTTCTGGAACGTACACAACGCAAATACAGAAGCTAAGCTCGATTCTCAACTCGACTTCAGCCTTTACCAAAATAATAATTCATCTCAAAGAAAAATAAATGTGTACCGAGTGTTTCGAAATCAAAAAAAGAAAAAGAACCAAGCCTCGTTCGAATCGATACGAGTCAACCCATACACACGTACATACATACGTACATACACATCCACGAGCTAAGCCGGCTAACCGAGGCGCTGATCTTGAAATGGCGTGACGCAGGGGGTAAGGACGGGGGGGGGGGGGGGGGGGGGGGTGGAGGTGAGTGTATATGTATACAGGATCCAGGTCTCGGCGAGCGGAGTAGTCGTATTACAGTCGCGGGGCTCGCGATCTCGATCTGCCAAATGTCAAGGCGCACACAAGAGCGAGTGCCTCCGCATTAGAAAGCTGTATGTATTCGCTGTGCACGCCGCTTGCTATATTTATTGCATATTTGGCTCTCTATGGCTTAGGTATGTATATATACACCGAAAAACCCGAAGGAGCTGATGACCCCGTAAACGTCGTGTGTTTGCCTGTGTGTGTGTGTGTGTGTCGCAACCCTGAGAACTGCTTCGAAGGTTAACGAGGGCTAGTGTGTCCGTGTCTGTGTGTGTGTGTGTGTGCGATAGTTTGGGCTTAATGCGAGCTCCGGCTGATTAATTCGCTGATAAATATTTTCATTGACCGATTAAATAATATATCGGTTTCATTGAGTTTGAGGCTGCCAGGCATCGCGGGTATTAATGGATCGCCCGAGCGCACGGCTTTGTTTGTAAATATAAGAGTGTGTATGCGTGTGTGTGTGTGTGAGTCGGTTATCTCTCTTGGCCCTTGGCCTTTATGCATTATACTTTCGAATCCTTCGGAATACACTCGAGCATCACTCGGTAATAGCTGCCGTGACGTTCGGCAATTTTATCCAATCGATCGGATATTCTCGAGTCAGATTTCGTTTTCTCCCACTTCTCTCTTTTTTTTTCTTTCTTCCTTCCTTCTTCTTCGAGAGAAACCATTTCGCATGAATATTTAACGTAGACCCCAAATAAAAGCTTTATCTACTCGAAATCACTAATGTGTATGCGCAGCTGAGCTTTAAAATACTTTTGGAACGGAGATTAAAATAATGGTTCGGTATAATATTCGTTGCTCGAAGGCGTCAATGCCGATGTTTGCGCCGTTGGAATGCAAAACACCATAAGCGATCAAGAATACACTTACAATCAAATGTTATATACACAACTGATCGCGATCGCGATAATGAAATTCGCGCTATTATTGAATTGTATCGGAACGAATGAATATATACGTATATATATATACATACGCGCAAGATCCGTAAAAACAAGCTTGGTCTGTGCGTGGGCGGATATATTGGTGCTCAAAGCCAATGTTGATGGTTAGATTACGGCTTCCAGATGTATATATATATACTAACTGACAAGGGCAACTGATGAGGATCGTGGAAGCTCAAGCTCGACTACTGTGTTTGCGTGAGTATATGGTTTTTTTCTACGCTATGAAATACGAGAACGAGCGTCGAGGGAAAATTTCATCTTTCAAAATGAATAGTTTTATCAGTTGTTTGGTCAGTTGGATGTATTGAAAAAAACTGAATGTTTGTTGAATCCATTCACCGCGGTTCCCATACTTTTCAAGCTTGAAATGAAATCTTTCTAGCTTCGAAAACAAATCTAAATCCAATTCATTTATACAGTATCGATGTAGATGACAACACGAGTATATAGTTAGCAATTAAAATCGTATGGGGTCTCTTTATACGAGTGCACTCGGATTACGCATTTTCGCAAATTCATCGTATAAATGGGTGAATAATCGCGATATCGTTTGCTAAAGCAAGTGAGCGCGTTAAAGCGAAAGCGTACATATAGGCTCAGAATGGCGCACAGCATATGGCTCCTAGCTCGTACAGCTACTCGAGAACCCTTCAAAGCCTCATCATAAAGAAAAAGTAATAGCCGCCGCGCAGATAAAGCCGATCAAGACGGTGCGCCACACAGAGCTGTCCCGTTAAAAAGCCAGCCTCTCCCTATTGTCCCTATTCCCCTGGATATATAAACGAACGAAAATCCTGAGGCGGTCGGGCCAGAGAGCTAAAAACGAAGGTACACGTAGAACCACGTAGCTGCAGCGGCATCTGGCCGGGCAGAGCCTATGCGTGTATAAACTCGTACAACGTCTGCTCCCGCTGCACAACGCGATTTTCCCAGGCCTATACCGCCCGTATACCGGAGATTACAGGTGCATCAGCGCGCGCTACTGTAGGGGCTACTATTAGGCACGAGGCAGCCTCCCTTCCGCGCGCGTCTCCGCGATCAAACCTCATTAGGAGCCGAGGGGGTGAGCTTGGCTGGCCGTCGTGTACCGAATAATAGTGTACCCGGGGTTCCCTCAGACCTATGCATAGGGGACGGCGAGGAACGAGAGCGCCCGACGGATACACACTCTGCACGAGCTCGAGAGAGACAGAGAGAGGCTCGATCCACCTCTCTTCTGCCTATATACCCTACGTCCAAGTCCTTGGCTACGTATTAGCGTGTGTCTGTGTGTGTGTGGTCTGCTTTCGCTTACAGCAGGGGATGGTAAAACTGGGATAGTATAAGTGCACGGAAGAGTAATACGCTTCTGCGGATTAGAGCTTTTCGAGTTGGCTGCAGCCGCATGTGAGAGGAATTTTAACGCCACTACCGTATATGCATAGGTATATATACCTACTACTATCTCCCGAGCTATTTTGCGCCCTGCGGATCGTATAATGTAGCGCGAGGTACCGTTCCCTATACACACACACACACATATATAGATATACCTGTATTTACCGCGCCGTGTCATTTGAATTTGGAATTTGGATCCGTGAATTTTGCTGTGCCCGGGCCTTCCTCGGCCTGTGTCGCGATCGATGTGGTTTGTAAATTTGATCCGAACTCGGGGGTGAATTTAAGTGCGCGACTGTGAGGCAACTTCAACGTGTCCTTTGCACGTGTCCTTTGAGCTTCCAAAGCATACAAAAAGGTATATACAATGTAGTTATCGTGAGTTGAATTCTAGGTAGATATTTGATTGCGATTGGAAAGTGGGAATAGTTGGGGCTCAACGATGATTAAAGTATTCATATATTCATGGAAAGCTGCTGATTGTATTCGAGAGAGAGAGAAAAAATGTTACGGACATTAGTTTACAATATTTACACGAGCTATTCAATTGGTATGCCTACGTAGTGGGAGCTGTCTACGATTTGGGGATAAGTGAGCTGGACAGGCGCAGGTAAATGATCCGGATGCTGATAAAAGATAAATCAAGGGTGTGGTTTATTCTATTCCTGCGGCTCTCTTCGTTCATTATTCGTGCTGCGATTCGTATTTTTCGTGCTCGGCGACTCCCTATATATCGCCACTGTACTGCCTAGACTCGATAGTACGAATGTAGCGTGGCACACACGAGAATCCAAGGGGGGGAAAAAGTAGACGAACTGCGCGGGGGAGAAAAGTGTGCGTTAGAGCTGGATAGGGAAGTTAAATGACTGTGGAAATTACGATCTCTCACTTAATATTGATTGGGGTGATTGCGGGAGGGGGTGAAAAGTGTTACCGCGGCGTAGTCGAGCACTTTGTGCGTATGTACACTTGATCCCGAGATGATAATTGTAGTTTGCTGTGTTATCGGCCGGAATACGTGTACGGTGGCGTATAGCGGTGTGAATTGATGGTAGCCTATCGATTTTTCAACACACCGTCGGAGGTCATGGAATATACATTATAGAGAACTCGAGGAGAGAAAGAGAAGATCACGGGGTGTCGATAAAAGGAGCTCGTTAGCGGAAAGGCTGCAGAGCGAGACAAACACGCTCGCGCGGGAGCTTTTAAGATTTTTCAAAAGTTTGATAAGTCCGATGAGAATGAAAGGTCTGCTGGGTGCGACCGCGTTTCCCCGATGCCTCGTCACGCCTCCATACCGTGTTATTTTCTCTTCGCAATGCGAACGCGAGATGTTGGGTGTTTGAAAGGAGAGTTTTCTTCGTACAGCGATTATATACGAAATGTGGAACAGGAAAGCTTTTATTATATTATTTGGAAGCAAATTGTATGGCCGCACGTACTGAACTCGCATGCTCGAGCTCGGAATTATGAAACACAAAAGTATTATACATTTCAATAACAGCTACCTGTATTAAGCCTGAGATCCTCTGATCAAAGTGGGTATACATTAAGTTAAGTAGACACTCGGAATTACTACTGATGTGGATATAATGATAAGAAATTTTTAAAGAAAAGACCGCGTTTGATTATTTAGGACGGGTAATACAGATAAAACTATAGTTATATATACCGTATAATAATTGTTTCGCTACTACGGATTCATTAGCGTAGATATTTTATCATTTTATAACGCAATATTGAAGTGAAAATTGATCAATTAGAACAAAACATCGATAGAACGTAACAAAATTTAATATAATAATATTAAATGCTGCCAAGATGGCGGTTTTTTTGCTCGTGCAATTTTCCTCTTCAGGTTTGCAACATAATTGAAATAAATAAATTATTAAATTAAAAGTGAAATTATATTTCCGATATATTATATTCAACGATAGCTTCTAAAAATGTAGAATATTTCGTATACATTATCATTAGGATAGTAATACATTTACGTAAAATCCGTAGTAAAATCCATTGTGAGCTTAGCTTATGCAAAAATTATTCCGTATATGAAAATGACTCCGCCAAATGAGAAACTGCATGTATCAATGCGAATCACTGCGCTCGTGTTTTTAATATTACGCATTGCTCGTGGATGTACTCTTTATACCGTCAAGTATCGCGCATTATGCAAGTTGGAAAATCCAAAAGCTTTCAAAAAGTTCAACATTTATACCTACGAGAATTTATATATCTATGTCCCGATTTATCATGATAAATGCATGTTGCGCCGCCAACGACCCGACGAAAGAATGGAAATATTTCACAAAAATCCGATTTTATCTTCCAGTACTTTTTTGAACAAGGATTCTCGGTTTTATTATTATTAAAATAAAATATGTCGTTATTTCAAACTTCCACGGCCTTGATCTATTTGAAATATCATTTTATAGAGATTCCAATGACACACATACTTTCTAATACGATATAATCCTCAAATTAATTCTTTGAATTCGGATAAGATACTATTAAGTTTATATTCGAGTTCGTATACAACCGCAGCGAATTCCAAACTTGCCTATTATAAGCTCAGCTTTCACTTTCGACTTCTCGCTCGTTCCAGTGACGAGTCCCTCTCAGCAGCAAATAAAAAAAAGCCCCCTTTTACTGTACTAAAATAGCTATTCCCCAATCGTTCGCCAACGGAAATAATGCGCATCGAGTATACTTCGTGGTATCAAATTTACTTTTCGATTCGAGTCGTATATAATACGGAATATGCATGCGATCCCTCAAAAACGCCAAGGCCAAAAAGCACCACCACAAGACAGAAGTGCGCATCCGCTCATATCAACCCACGTATAGACATACACACACACACACACTGCACGTATAGAAATCAAAGTCCAAATCCTCATCGTCCCTCAAAGTAAACTGAGAATCAACGGCAGTAGTGACTTTACACGAAGCCTCGTATCGAAACTTGATAGAGCGGAGTTGAAAACGAGAAGTGAATCAGCAGCGTCGGCAACGGCATATTGTGCCAAATGAAATTTCGTTGCGCCAAGCGGCAACTTCTCTTTCTCTTTGACGAGAGCTGCAGCCCCTATAAGCGCGCGCGCGCGCGCGTGTGTGTGCATTTACAGAGATCGTACAGGAGAAGCTAATCATCGCCTCGTTCTCGCAAACTGCGGAGCACATGGATGACTTGGCGTATATAAATATCAAAGGTTCTGAAGGTGCACGATCGGCTCGCTTGTATACACACACACACACGCACATACATATGTCTATATACACTGTACACAACAGTCAGACGAGCTGTGCAGAGCTTACAATGATGGGTTGAAGAGTGAGCATATAAGCACGTGTCTGCGTGTCCGTGTGTGTGTGTGTGTGTGTGTGTGTCGATTGAGCGTATGAGTAGGATATAATACGTATATATGCATAGGCGCAGGCTCGGCGCGCGTCCTTGGCACGGGGCCTTGACGCCCGTTCTCCGACGTCGTGGAATCTCTACCCCCCCACCCAGCCTCTTCCCTCCGGCCCGCCTCCCTCTCTTTAGTCGCGCGGTGCGGAGCCGTCGAGGTGCATCGATTGCCGCCCTTTTGGCCTCCGCCGCCGGCAGCCAATATATTCGCGCGGCCGCTCTGCTCGCGTGTGCGTCACTTTCCATTGTGACTGCATGTGTATGTGTGTGTGTGTGTGTGTGTGTGTGTGTGTGTGTGTGTATGTTGGCATACGTTTCACTAATCGAAATTGGAATGAGGGTATCGACATGCGTCCGTTTCTCTGTGTTACCACGCGTGTGTCCATGACTCCGTGTGAATGCGTTTGCTTAAGAGTGTGTGTGTGTGTATGCGTGTGTGTTCCTCGAGGTGGTACATTATGCGGTGTGGCCGTTGTTTCGTTGGGGGGG
>UELU01138559.1:70936-83019 GCA_900490025.1 Megastigmus dorsalis | reverse complement strand
ATATTTCAACGACACCTTCAAAAATTTCTGCACCGAAAAAATAAGTATTTGCATCGAAATGAGTGCGTTTTTCGGTGCAGAAATTTTTAAGGGTGTACTTGAAATATTTACTTGTAACTTTGCCAAGTGATAGATAATTCACAGAGGTAGTGCACCTGTATTTGGGATTTGAATAATTTTAAGTATTTGTTTAGTTATTATTAACTATCCATATCCGACCGATAAAACTGTTTCTGCCATACCAACCGGATATTCAATAATTCGATATAGCTAAATAAATACTTGAAATTATGAATATTCCAAATACAGGTGCACTACCTCTAAGAATTATCTATCATCTGGCAAAGTTTGAAGTAAATATTTCAAGTACATCCTTAAAAATTTCTGCACCGAAAAAACGCACTCACTTCGATGCAAATACTTATTTTTTCGGTGCAGAAATTTTTGAAGGTGTCGTTGAAATATTCACTTGAAATTTTGCTGGAAGATAGATAATTAATAGACGAAGTGCACCTGTATTTGGGATTTGCATAATTTTACCTATTTATTTAGTTATTACTAATTATTCATATCCGATCGGTAAAAGAGTTTGAGTGGTAACTGTAGGACTTTGACACCCCCTTAAGACCTAGTCAGAATTATTTTATTTTATTCATTAGAAGCCGAGATATTGCTCTTTAAATATTGAGAATAACGTTAATTACCTAAAACACCTCCTATTTAAATTTTTTGAATATACGATTTAAAGAAATTTTTTTCATAAATATAACCAATTTCACTATAAAGTTTGGCTCTTAAGCTTTAATTTCTTTTTTTATTTGACTATGTGCGATTTTTTGCTAGCCAAGATATTACAGTTTAATGAAAGAAACTCATGTTCTGATATTTTCGTAGGTTGCACCAAAATGACAATATCATATCAATACATATCAATGACAATGACATATCAATAAATGACAGTTAGTAGATTGAAATTATCAAATCTTCACACTTCGATATCTTGGCTTGAAAAAATCCTACAGATTCGACTAAAATAAGAAATTATAAGTTAAAAGATAAGCTTTCGAATGAAACTAGCAAGATTAATAGCAAAAATTTTCGTATACTATATAATACAGTATTACAGAATTTAATACTATTTCCAACGCTTAAATTGCAATATCTCGGCTTCTAATGAATAAAATTAAAAAATTCTGAGTAGGTTTCAAAGAGGAGATGTTCCTATCACCTTAAATCTAAATAATAAGCACCCACTGAGGCTTTTCCAAATTCAAAATATCGAATTTTTGAAAAAAAAAATTAAAAACTTACGTTTTTTTCCCGAGAAATAAAAGATAACTTTTTTAATTTGACGTTTAGGTCAATTCTGGCATAGGCATTTGAAAGATCAGACTTTATACTATCGGAAACACTGTATTTTGAATTTTTTCTTGGATGTTTACATTAAAAATTATAGCGTCGAAAATTGAGAAGAAAAGATCGACATTTGGGCGTTAAAGGGTTAAATTGTTTAATGATCAATGTATTAATATAATCGAGATTAATTATTAGAATAATATACCTTGGAAACGGTTTTTCTTATTTCAAAATACTTTGGAGTTGGATCTCCTGCTTCAGTTAGAGGCGCATCGTAATCATAAGAAGTTAAATCAGGAACATAGCTGTCAAGTATGTTAGCGCCTAAAAATTATAATGACTTATTGTGTACATTAATGCAATTTTATAATTCACTGTTTATATATAAAATCGATGGGCACATTTATATTTCAGTAAACGCTTATTAATATTGCTAAAGGCAGTTTAAAATCGAATGTACAAATTCTATTGCTTTAAAAATAGATTGATTATGAATAAAATGTTTAATTTGGCATTTACTTAAACTGTCAAACCTATTAGCTGTTTTGTGTACTATATGAATGAGGTTGATTTATTTGTAATAACCTTTATTTTTCATGAGCTATATCAGTAACATATCAACAGTGAATAATGTTATGCATGTATAAAATGAAACAATAAAGCAATGTAATTTCTATTCACTGACGTTTTGACAACTACTTATAATATATATTAAATATTTTTAAAACTAAATAATACGCAATAATTAAAAATGAATGATCGTAAATGCAAGTAAATGTTAAAAATAGATCACTTCGAAAATTAAAAATAAATTCCTTTTTAAACATATAACCTTTTAATCAACCTTTATGATTAAATATTACCTAGATCTCATACGTTCACCTTATGAATATTATTGTCATATAGTTTACCTGAAGAGAAAGCAAAATTGGTTCCACCGTAAAACATATATATGTTAACAGATGCACCAAGAGATAGCATTTCATCTAACATTTTGGTTACATTTGGAGTAGCAACCCTCGGAAATGGTTCCTCCCAGTGCGATAACCATCCTGGGTAAAATTCTGAATTCACTAATGGCCCCTTCAACATTGAAATAATGTTATATTAAAAATTAGGCTTATATTATTATGTATTTTACATTAAATTTTATTCAATATATTTACCTTTGGTTCAAACTCTCGCATGAGTTTAAAATTTTCTGTGACATTGCCAGAGGTACCAAAGTCGATAGTTGCATAAGCACCTGAGACTGGACCACAGCGCAATGCTTGTCTGTAGGAACCATCAGTCGTGTACAAAAGAGCGTCATCTTTTACATGTCTTTTAATCGTATTTTTTAATTTGGTCACATAATCATTGTCACAGGCATGAAAACTTCCGTATTCATTTTCGATCTTTAAAATGAAATAGCGATTAAATTGGCAAAGAATTAGATCACTGAAGCAGTAATTCATTTGACTATTAATTTTATTATAACAAAAGAAAGTTTATGAGTGTACCTGAACCATGATAATTGGACCACCATTACCTCTCAAAAGTGGTGTCAATCTTGTTAATAGTTCGTTTAAGTAATCTTCAGCAAATTTTACATATCCTTGTATAAAATAAATGATGATTAGAACACGACTTCATTTTAGCATTCATTTTTCTTTACGAATACTTACTTGTATCATTAGTTCTTAACTTAATGTCAGGTACAAGACTAAGTAGCCAGTAAGGAAATCCTCCCTTGAAATATTTCAAAAGTCAAAATTCACAGTATAATATCAGATTTACGTCTTAGTAATAATTAAACTGCTGTTGCTTAATTAATCATTTGACTAAGCAATACAATAACTTACAAACTCTCTTTCGGCACAAATGTATGGACCTGGCCTTAGTAAAACAAGCAGATCCTCTTCTTGAGCTGTTTTAATAAATTCGACGATATCCGCATCACCATCCCAAACCCATTTATAAGGCTCAGGTTGGTGTAAACTCCATTCGACATAACTAATAATTTTCAGAAATTAATATTGCGGGAATAACTTAAATAATTTTTATAAAATATAAATTTATAAAATTACGTCGAAATAGCATTTAATCCAGCAGCTCTGATTTTTCTTAGTCTGTCTCTCCAGTATTGTCTAGGTGTGCGGAAGTAATGGAAACTACCGCTAACATATCTAAATGGTTTGCCATCGAGTAAAAATTGATTGTTTTCAAAATCAATTGCGAAACTAGTAGGATTCAAAGTCTAAAAATAAAAAAAATAAGCGTTTAAATAATTCTATCCTTAAATGTTTATTCTTATTATAATCTAAGGATTTGACACGATAAAATTGTAATTATATTACTTTAAAAAGCTTCACATTTGCTTGTATAGATTTACATTTTTATAAAATTTATCTTTATTTATCTTGTCAATAACAATGATTATGCCGTGTAAAAATTTTTTTATCAATCTTATATCGAGCTTATCCATATTTATTAAAGAAAAACAAAGATGTTCGATCTTTATCGATAACAAACAAATAAATTGAATAATGTTTGCAGGTTTGAAATCAAATATCAATAAAGAACTATAAGTTATTTTGTAAAAATTATAGTTAAAAAATGTATGGTAAAAATAATAATTTGCATAGTTTCAAATTAATATAAAAAAGATACTACTATTCAGCAAACATTAAATAAATATTGAATATTAACAACAATATAAATTCATGTAGATTAATCAATTAATTAATTACTTATATTTTCCAAATAAGTGTGACTAAATATTAAAACAAATTAAGTAAAATATTTATATTATTTTAAATGTTTCGTAAAGCCTTTCTAAGTAAGTTTAAACTTACATTATTTTCTGTCGTACTTTGAACGTTACAAGATAAACATAATACACTAAAAATCAGAATAAATATATTTAACATTTTCTTTTCGCACTGTACTTAGCTGTGCAGAAGGAACGGTCAGCGACTGAATAACTGAATAACCGGACTTTCGTTAAGACGCCCCACCAGCGTTACACCAAACATAGACAACGAATCAGTTTCTACAAGACACATTGATAACACGTATCTTACACCGTTTACTTATTCACATTTCCTACACAACATTTGTATATACAGATTAACTGATGAGTTCAAAGGTTTACAAACTTCTTCCTGTCATTATAGTTTTTATGAATTAATTCAATGTGTACTATTCATAAAAGAAATATTTTCTATTCACATATTTTATTGTATATGAAACAAATTACAATCTTGGGCTAAAAATAATGTTGGACGTATTTTTTTGATAAAATTATTATCAACATTGTTTAAAAAATTATGGATATATAGAACTCAGTGATTAAAAATATTAATTCGTGTACAATGCATTATGACGGCAGAATATTTTTGGATTATAATTAGAAATAGAAAATAATTAGTGGATCGTAACAATTTTTCAATATAATTTAATTATTATACTGCGATTTTCACAATCAGGAATGTATAGCTTTAGTTTACTTTGTGACACAAAAAAGTTTTATATACATTAAGAAATTGATTATGTAATTTATAATATTGCTTATTGCTAGAGGAAGCTTTGTAATACTGAAAATGGGAGATAACATTATAGAAGTATGTTTTGAACATTAAGGAGTCGACATATGTTATTTATAACAAATGTTTGTGAATTGGAACTATTTCACTGATTTGGATCTAACTTAGCTCAAAATTTTTATTTTCGTTTAAAGGATAAAACCTAAAAAAGTATTCTAATGATTAAATCCATGTATATTCGATTTAATTTCAATTCTGAGATTTTTAAAAATTTTATTTTTACTTTTATTATTCAAATCTATGTTTTAGTATTGTAATTAACAAAAAATGTGATATATATTTCTTAAAGCAAAAAATTTTAGATTATCTTCTGTCGTTCAGTTGTTATTTACCAAAAAAGTGAAATTTTCTATGTAAATTTTATTTTTTTTTAATATAACAAAAGATAATAAAATGATAATTTATTCAGCGTTTATTAACATAATATCTCAATATAGTTGCGATTTCAAGTAATGTTGTAGCGTAGTTTTTAAGAAAATACGTAGATGCAATAAAAAAATTGTAGATTACGCTACTAGAAAAGGAAAAAATTGGATAGAGTTGAGTTCGTATAAATTGATACCAATCCATTGACAGGAGGTTCTTCAATTATACTTGATCTATATTCTTTTAATTTATTGATTTCCACGAAAAAGAAATGAGATCAATAAAACAATCAAACAATGGGTAATTAATTAGTAGGACAAATATTCCATAAAACACTTTTTTTATTCAAGTTGAATATATATACTAATTACATATTCCGATAAATTTATACAGCTATACGTGGAACCAAGGAGGAAAGGAGCCAATGACACAAACAAATTCTTTGAATACGAATCACTGAGAAATCAATCATTCCTCGAAATGCAGTACACGTACACTGATTATTTGTAAATATAAAACTAACTTTTCTATTACATTGGGCAAATCAGTGCATATGCATTGATTTACAAGATGTGCTTGAAATTGGTGATTTTCTCACTGATATAAAGTTACAGAGTATGAAATATATTTTCAATCCAATAAGAAGTGAATTTTATTACATATATAACTATATTAGAACATTATTATAAACTTTCTTTTTTTTAATACTCCTCAAGCACTATTTAATTGAATGATAGTTTCTCCCAGAAACTGACATAACTTACGTGATTGAGGATCAACTATACCATTAAGTTGCGAGTTTGAAATGGACTTTAATACAGTTCCATCCGATGCAAGAAATACTGGTAAGCATGTAAGAGGGATTCCTGGCCAAAGAGGTTTTTGAATAACCTCACCATTCTTCTGCATGTCCAGATTTCCAGTAGTCGCGGATAGTATAGTTTCGCAATTTATTACTATTCCATTGCTATCGGTACATTGGTCGTTATCTGCATTGCTTTCTAGTGGGTTTGCTGATGCATCAAAGTAAGTGAGAGCAGAATTTAATCCACTGTTCGACTATTCATTAGAAACACTATTTGTCGCAGAAACGTCAGCCTGTCGATTTTGAATTGGATCCATCACAGTAGCCTTCTCATTCTCACTTACTATATCTTGATTATTACCATCGTCAATTACAGTTCCATCAGGGCTATTTTCAGCAAGATTTGCATCAGCTACCTCAGGGGTCACAGAATTAATTGGAATTTCATTAGCTGCATCGGGAGATTTTATTCCACTATTCGACTGATCGGTCGCAACAATATTTGGAGCAGAAACTTGAGCTTCTTGGTTCTGATTTGCATCGGCAGCCTTCTCATTCGTACTTACTATATCTTGATTATTACCATCGTCAATTACAGTTCCATCGGGGCTATTTTCAGCAAGAATTGCATCAGCTACCTCAGGGTTCACAGAATTAATTGGAATTTCATTATCTGGATTGGGAGATTTTATGTCACTATTCGACTGATCGGTCGCAACGATATTTGCAACAGAAACTTGAGACTCTTGGTTCTGATTTGCATCGACAGCCTTCTCATTCGTACTTACTATATTTTGATTATTACCATCGTCAATTACAGTTCCATCAGGGCTACTTACAGCAATAATTGCATCAGCTACCACAGGGTTCGCAGAATTAATTGGAATTTGATTAGAAGGATCGGGAGATTTGGTTGCAATATTCGACTTATCGATAGTAACAATATTCGTGGCAAGGGAGTTTAATCCACTGATTTGATTACTAGTCCAATGAATTTGGCTTTCTAGAAGTCCTACGCGTTTGTTTAGATTCGAGTCTTGGACAGAATCGTTTTTATTTTTATCGTCTGTTACTTGTTTTCTTTCATCAGCAATCAGGGTTTCATCTGAGCTGCTTTTACTATCGGTAGTTTTTAAAACTTGGTCTGAAGTATTGGGATATTTGGTTCCAGTGATTTCTGGAGGTCCTTTATTTCTTGAAATACTTGTGAATTTGTCTAATTTGATTTTGGGAATTCGATGACTTCCAGGGGCTGAAAAAATATGTTTATTAGAATCACTCTTATATAAAGTATATAATCGTTTCTGAAGTTATTTCAATTAATTAAGGATGGCCAAATACGAAATTTTTTGTCGCGCCTTTAGCAATGCATTACTTAAATAGATATGCTTTTTATCTCAATACAATACGGGAATAATAAACAATTGTATTCTTTGTTTGAGCTATTAAGATCGTTTACATAGTTAATCAGTTTCTTAAAATTCACATAAGTCTATTTTTTGTAGCAGGGATGTAGGATACAATTTTTTTCCGGGAAATTCTACGTTCTTTTTATGAACACTATTTTTTGATGAAGCCGGAAGACTCGAATGTTTCTATTTCGTAATATTTAATTTCCCGGATATGATATAAAAAATGTATTTAATCACACAAGCCAGTGAACGATCTTAATAGGTAAATGCAGGAGTATGTATGCTAATAGAGTAAATATATATTGCAATGCAAATAAAAAATGTTGTACCTGCAAGTGTTAAATTTTGAGGCTTATCAGTATCGTCTACTTCTGTTAAAGTATTTGTAGTTAAGTTTACTGCAGTTACATGACCAGTACCTCCTGTATCTCCTGTACCTGTTGTGGACTGCCCAAAACCATTATTCGTTGTTCCATTTTCATAAACTGGATCAAAAGGTATTTCAGTATTCGATTCACTGGGTATTGTTTGTGTAGTTGAAGTGTAGTCTATAACAGGTCTCAACGATAAATGAAACTGTTCTATTGCAAAAGCAACATTCTTTTTATATACAGTAACCTTCATATCTATTTGTTCCTTAAGTTTAGACAGGTATAATTTTTCAAGTTCGTAAGCTTCCCCTTTACTTACGTTTGATTTAGAAACTTCAATTCTAAATTGAGCTCTTGTTAATCTAAGCATTTGAAATATATCTCTTTTTAACATATAGTATGTCATTAAAAGTTTTCTTTCTAATATTGAAATATTTCTATGATCTGCTTTGTCATTAGTAATAACTTCCGCTAAAAATTGTTCTCTGGCAAATCTATAATTATCAATTAGTAAAAGTTTGACAACGATATACATTTCCCTCCATTTATTAATCATAGATTCCTGAATTATTTTTTGTACAGTTAAATTATAAGCACCTCCCGTGACTGTACTTTTTTCTATTTTTAAGCTATGATTTAATTTATTTAATAAATTTCGTTTTTTTAAGTTTTCTTCTGTAGTTGATGCTTTTTGAAATCCATGATATTTTTGAGTTATATCACGACTTCGGGAGGCTCCTAACGTTTCTTTACTTGTTTCATCTTCATCCAACTTAGAATAATCACTTAAATCGTCATCGTCTCTTTTGCTTTTATTTTTATTAGACGTTTTACTTTGTTTTCTATTAGAATTCGATTTATTATTGTCACCTTCTGAATCTATTTTACTTTTCGAACCTCTAAGTAAATTAATTTCACTAGTTAAATCTTGAGTATCTGGATTATCCTCTTTAGTTTCTTCATCACTATCGTCTTCATCTTCTTTTAATTTAGAAGAATCATTTAAATCATCACCATCTTCTTTGCTTTTACTCTTGGCGGAATTTTTATTTTTCTTCTTTTTTATATGTGATTTATTTTTGTCACTTTTTGCATTTCTTTTGTTTTTTGAATCACTAGGTAAGTCGCTTTCGTTAGTTACGTCTTGTGAATTATCCTCTTTAGTTTCTTCATAACTATCATTTTTGTCTTCTTTTAATTTAGAAAAATCATTTAAATCATCACCATCTTCTTTGCTTTTACTCTTGGAGGAATTTTTATTTTTCTTCTTGTTTATATGTGATTTATTTTTGTCATTTTCTGCTTTTGTTTGGCTTATTAAATCAATAAGCAAATCTCTTTCGTTAGTTAGATCTTGAGAATCTGAATTCAAATCCTCTTTAGTTTCATTGTGACTTTTATCTTCGTCTACTTCTATACTTTTATCTTCTCTAGAATCAATATTTTCATCTCTATTTACATATCGATTACTTTTATTATTATCATGTTTAGATTTATTTCTATAATTCGATTTATTTGAACGATCTCTTTTATTATTGGTTAATGCATCCCTTTCACTAGAATCAATTTTCCAACGATTATGTGTAGATAAATATTTTTTATCCTGTTTGGTATTTAACATACTCCTAAGCCAGTTCATTTTTTTTTCAGTAGATTCTTGAGAATCCGATGATCCTATCGAATCGTTTTTATCAAACCGTTTTGCATTGTTTGGCGGTGTTTTTGAATCATATTTAAGGTAATCTTGTTGTCTTTCATCTTTTTGTAAAGTGTGTTCTCGAACCAAATGTTTGTAGTACTCATATACATTCGAATTTTTTTGTTTTCTTAAATGCGGTAAAGTTTCACTTTTGTCGCCTTCTTTCTCTATCGAGAGTTGAGAAATGTCAGCAAAATCACTCCAGGAAATTCCCGTAGTGGCACAAAAAAGTGATACAAAGGATACATAATGGAACACTAAACATAAACATTATATTAATTATAGTTGTTAATATATATCGTGTGTGTTTACATAGATTTGATTTTACCTTGCATTTTAATTACAGCGTTCTCCTATTTTTTCACACCGAAGATTGAAACAGAATATACTACTATGAAGAGAATCGGTGGCTTTTTATATGCTCGGTTGTTGAAATGGCAATCTTATCACAGATTAGTATACTTACCTCTAAATTCAGATGCTTTCTTAAATTTACAACTATTGTCACTGTGACTCATTCAGAGAAGAAAATATCATTTGTAGCACAAAATTTAGATCTAATTATGTAGTAATGTTTGAAAGTCCTCGGACTAAAATTCGCAGAATGTAGTATGATACGGTATATTAGCATTAATGTGAACTTGCACAAATTAATGTTTATATGCATACTCTGTTCTATGTATTAAAATGTAAATAATAAAATATAATTATGCAGAATAGCCAGTAAAAAGCAATTAGTACATAAATCTTTGAAATATTACAAGATTTAGGTAAATATTAAGAAACTTGTAAAGCACTCGATGTTTTATTGCATAAATATTTTTTTATTTCAATTTATTTTAATTATTAGTTCTGTAACTTATACATAATATAGTTGAAGCATGATGCAGCTGATGTATACTATTAGTAAACAAAAGTCCAACCCCATATAAACAAAAGATGTAGAGTATAAAATCCGTGCAGCAGCGCATCAATTTATACATTGCGCATTTTTCTCTTATCGCTTTCACACTCTGATAATATGTTTTGAGTTATTGCCGAAAATAAGCAGATCTGAATTGACGTCGATACTAACGTCATGCATGCATGTTATAAGAACTGTAATTCTTCCTTACCAAAGAAATATAAAACAAATGGTATATTTTTAGATCAAAGTCAGTTTCATATGACACTCATTGTATAACTTATGTTTACTGACCTTTGAATGATAATACATTTTTCAGTAAGTCCTAAGGGATTAAAGCGCATGTGGAGTTGAGTCATAATTTTTTGTCAAAATCTTGTAAGGCGTGTTTCGTAAGTGCCGAATGCAAATGCATAAACATCTCTGAGAAATCAATTTACCAGCATCATATGAAGCTGTATGAATCGTGTCAAGACTTCGTGCCGACTAATTGCAGATAGTTTAATCCAATTACGCCTAAATTTAAGATAGTAGGTTACCAGTTATCTCATTAGAGCATATCCTTTTTAACAGAATCACTGAAAGTATTTCACGTACTATACATATATGACAATATTCTCAGTTGCACTTATTCTTTCGAGAATGATGATGCAGAAAGTTGACCAGTTTTATTATTCTTTGACGAACAGACAATAACGAATGAATGCAAATCTTATGTGTGAGTACTTCGTCTCTCGGACGCGCTTTACGCAGAATAGGTATATTACGTCGAAACGATAGCCAATGAATAATGGATTCGGTGATAATTTTCTTTTGTCCATATGTAACTGTTATCCCCAAATCATCAAAAATTTCCTATGCCTCGGAATGAACTTTTAATTATTTCGTTACACTGTGCGCTTTCGATTATTCTTATCGAGCGTTGCGGTAGATTTCCGCGAAGGGTCACTTTGTTGCATGGTTGGTAATGACTGGTAATTGGCCTGCATTCCATTCGTTTGCCACTAGGCAGCATTCATACTAATGCCTTATCCAAATTGAGGGATCTTGCAGTTAAATGGCCGTTTATTTTCTAATTTATCTGACTGCCTTGCGGGCTATCAACAAATTTAAAACACTTTATGCTATTACTCTTGAGGATAATACATTTTGCGCTGCTCTTCTTTCCTTGAGTTTTTAGTTAAATAAGCATCTTGATGGTCTAATATTTACATATTAATAATAAGATGTATATATTAAATACAATATTTTATAACAGATTTTTTTCGAGGTAATGATAATTGTAATTGTATAAAAGTACAGCTATTATAATAGTTGTTATTCTTCAATTAATTGATAATTAATTATCAGTAATGAGAAGGAAGATTTTATGTAATATTTTATATAGTTTATAACAAATACAATAATAATTAAATTACCGAGTTGAAGTAATTATTATGTGTTTTGTTTGAATACTATATAAGCACATGTAAACATACATAAAAATGATAAATATTTTTTTAATTTAATGCTTTTTAGACTTCTGTTCGATAAAATGACTTGAATTTTTTACTCGGGGGTTTTTGGGGTCGCTGATAACAAAT